>JADRCH010000005.1:34201745-34236347 GCA_019843965.1 Rhynchomys soricoides | reverse complement strand
CTATCTATCTATCTATCTATCTATCTATCTATCTATCTATCTATCTACCTTCCTCTTCCTCCTCCTCCTCCTCCTTCTTCTTCATCTTCTCCTCCTCCTCTTCTTCCTTCTCCTCTTCTTTTTCCTCCTCTTCTCTCCCTTTTCTAAAACTTTCAGTTCTGCCTTTTCCTTCCACCGCCCAATCACAGGCTCTAGCTTTCTCTGTCCACTTAAGATTTCACCTGACATCACCTGAGAACGTGATCTATTCCTCATTGGGGTACCCCTCTTGAGGAAGCTGAAAATCAATCAGTGATCCACAACATGTCATCTTGCAAGAGAATCTGTACAGAGTTTGCTAAAACTACTGGCCAAAAGACAAGTCACTTTGTACAATTCCAAACTAAGGAGAAGGGATTACATGGTGGTTTGGTTAAGAGAGAAAGCTATTCATTTGGGGTGTGAGTTTTCTCACCCAAAAGGTTATAAACACAACTGAAGAGAAGACAACTGGAGAATAAGGTTAAAGCTTCTAGAACTGATTTTGTTTTTATATATTTTTATACTCTGCTGTTACTTAGGCCTTGAAGCAGTGACAATAGTGTGGACAGAGGCCAAATGAGGATTTATTAAGTGAATATAGGATCCTATCAACTTAGAGAATGTTTCTAATAGCAAGAAATGGTAGATTTAACTGTATCAAGATTTTCATTCCTCTGACTACCCTTACATACCCAATCACTGCCGCTCTGTATGCTTTGCCACTCAGTCAGTATTTTCCATGTTGGTTAATAGTATGCCTGTGGATATTCAGTTAGATTTGTATAAATGACTAGGTATAGCACATGGATTATTTTCTTTTGCAATGGACTTTCATGCCATATTTATTTATTTATGGAAATATAGTTTTCTTAATGAAACAAGTGGGCAGCTTTTAGTTGTCATAAGGATTGGGAAATGATGTTTGCAAATGTATGCAAATAAGCCTTTGTACTTTATTCTCTTCACCCCTTTTTATGTGTCTTGACTAAAAAATAGGCTACGTTAAGTGTTCTTATATGAGCTACTACATACATGTTTTCTTTGTAATCTTAAACACACCGAGAAACTTCTTTAGGTTCTTGAGTGCCAAGGATGTGATAAAATGTATAAGACCTAGCCCTGGCCCATCAGCAAATATCCTCATCCTCAACCCACATGTGAAATGTATGCCCAGTCCCCTCATTTCAGGAACACCTAGCGAGGATGTTTCTTGCTGTGCATTGTAAAGGTCTCAAAAGCACTCTTGTGTGCAACTTCCTGTAATGAATATATTGGACTGATGCACCTGGTATCAGGACTTCTAATCAGATTGGTTATCATGGAAAAATAACATTGTTAATGTTTGCAAGATTCCTTTAGAATTAAATATATCTGAAAGACCAGTTTCAACGAGCAGAAGATAGGGGCTGGAGTTTAAAAAACCAAGCCACAGACAACCTTGCTGTGCAAAGTCTTCCAGAAACTACCCCATTATCATGTCTTATAAAGGAATGATGACACACCCGATGTTCTTATCAGTTGCAAACAGTTTGAAGAGCTCCAGCTGGACTCAGGTTGAACAAGATCCAGAAACTTTACACATCATTCAAATACGTGCACAGGAAGGTGGGAGGGAAGGGAAACATATGGCAGGCCCGTCTCTTAGTGCCAGGTATTACATTGACATTAAAGCAGCCAACACTCACATTCCTATTCATGTAGAACTGGCTGAGGACACCTAGTCATTTATCGTAGGCTCTGTAGGAGACATAGATATAGGAACACTTTTACAGCAGTGTTCTTTGGAATACCTAATAGCGTGTATACTTGTGTGCCTCTAATGATAATGAATTTTATCCTTTTAAGATGAATATGAAAATGGATGATTCAGTTTCCAAAATCAACTTTTCATATAGTTTTGATTTTTATTTTCTTTAACAACCTTGGATCACAGGCCCTCCTACCATGAAACTATGATTATTATAAAACTCTCTTTCTATCAAGCTTTCCATAAATCCATCCATGAACTGTGTTGATGTTTTAGAGTCTTGAAATCATACTACAGATGCAACTGTGATTTTTGTCTCCCATAAGCACTTTCCACAGTTAACAATTTTTGTTCAAACAGTGGAATGGAGATATTTACTAGGAGATTGAATATTAATACTATTACAGTTTTATAAATCAAAAGTATCCCATAAGCGTGGGAATACCATAATAAGTTTAGTCATTTACAGGAGAAAAAAGAATTAAAATTAGCTTCCATTGTAACAAAGTCCAAGCATGACAGTTATATAAGATGAGTTAGTGTGGGTGTGAGTGTATTTAATGTGAGGGTGGTTCACAAGCACTCAGATAATTAAGTCCTGACTTTAAACATATTTGTAAGATTTCCATATCTTACCACCTGTGTGTGATTCATAACGGGAAAAATAAAGGATCCTTGTATTTTGAAAGCTCTAAAAGATAAAAATATCTATACAATTATCTTGTGGTAAAGTATAATTTCTTTTGACCTTTGGAGCCCAGACTTTTAAATGTCACTTAAAGAATAGTATTAAGAAAGTGAGACGAACTTAATTTTGTTGTAGAATCTGTGTGTCAGTTGAATCTGAAACTTGACAGAGAATTTTTTCTTTTGTTATTAACTACTTAAATGATGGCTTTAGATCAATATGTTAGTTTCTTTGACCTTACTTTATCTTATAAGTTCAGAGAATTGGATAAGAAAATCTTTAAAATTCCTCAGGATGAACCATTTTAAGCCTCATATTTTGGGGTAATGTGCTGCTAACATTGTTTAAAGCTTCTGTTTTGAACTCCCAATGGCAGCATTCTTAAGGGCTGAAGAGCTATGCAGGCTCATCTTCCTCTTTCACTGGATTGCCTCACATGTGAGCTCCCATTTCCCACTTTCACCAATACAACCACACCCCTTGATGTTACAGGAGAAATGCACAGAATAAAATAAAATCTAGCATTCATCCTAGGCTACCTACCACCTAGTAGTGTAATATCCTCTGAAACTTTCTCATCAAAGGTCAGTGTTTGAAGGAGCAAGATGTGTTACCACTCACGGCTGCTGCTTTCTTGATTGGCACTGTGCTGATGGTCAGACAATCTTTATCTGAGTTTAAATCTGTTTTTCTTTGCTTTCAACTGTTAGTTTTAGCTTGGTATTTTAAAAATATTTTGTTAACTATTTGAAAACTCCGTAAATTGTAATTTTTATCATATTTGTTCCTCCTTCCCCAATTCCTCTCAGATGTAAGCAGTTCCATGCCAGCCCAACTTTGTACCCTTAAGGTTTTCTTAACCCATTGTGTCTAGTTACTTCTGTCTATATACTCTTAGATGTGTGGTCATTCCCTGGAACATGTTTTACACACCAAAGGAATACCCTTAAAGGAAACTAACCTGGCTGCTATCAATTACCACTATCTACTCAGCTGGAGATAGTACTTCAAGACTGCCTCCCATCCTCCATCCTGGAATATTTTCTGGTGTGTCCTTTACACAGGTGATGTGCATGCTGTTACAACAGTTGTGAGTTCATATGTGCAGCTGCCTTATTCTGTCCTGAAAATTATTCCATTGTATTCAACTACCAATCTGGCTCTTACAATCATCCTGTCTTCCATAATGTTCCTTGAGCACTGGAAGGGAGAGCTTTGATCTAGATGTTCCATTTGGGGCTGAGCACTCATCAGTCACATATTCTCTGGACCTTGACCGATTGGGAGTCTCTGTGCCAATCATCATCCACTGTGCAAAGGCATTTCCCCGATGACCCTGGACAAATGCCTTTATCTTTGTACTAGAAGGTGTCTTTAGGAGTCACCTTAATACTAACCCCTGGAGTAGAGTAGTAATAAATTCCACCATATGACATATGCCCCATCTAGCCCTAGGTTCTTGGCCCTGTTAAGTTTACCAGGTATGTGTCCATCATGTGGAGTGGGCCTCAATCCTTTTGGAAAGTGGTTTGTTGCCCCCATGATATTCATGTCACTATTGCCCCTGAAGGCAAAGCTTAGCATGTCAGTTATTATTTTTTTACTTACAGGGTTCACAGCTGAGGTAGACTGATAATTACTGTTCTGCTTTGGTGTTCTGCACACCACTTTCCAGCCAATAGGAAGGAAGTTTCCAGATCAATAACAGCTTGAGTTTTCAGTGTTTTATGACTCAAGTATGTGGTGTCTTCAGGGGCTGGGGGAGGGAAGAGCCTTAACGTGACATTCTAGAGGATAACCAAGATCAATGGCAATAGGGTGTACTAGGTGGAGTCTACGTGACATTGTTGGTCAACAACTCTAATAGAAGTAATCCATTCCTGGCCTTTTTATTTGGTAGTCTATATATCTAGTAAGATTATTGCTGCTCCATTTAAACTCTTTTTAAATATACGTATATTTTTCTATGTTAGGAAGCTTCTACTGCAGTTTTCCATGAGACTTTTTCAGAAGGTCTTTAATGATGTTACCCTTCTTCATCTTCCCTCCTGTATTCTGCAAGCTCACCTCCCATCACATTTAACCCTTCCTTTTGTCCTTGAAGGTGTTCTATATCTCGTCCCCAAAAGCCCATACTCCCCATAGCCCCATATTAATTTTCTGATATTTGTGGGTATTTTGGATGAAGCACACATATCCTAAAATTCAAAGCAAATATCCGCAAATGAGAGGAAAATGTGTCTGTGTGGATCTTGGCTACCTCACTCATGATTGCTTCCAGCTCCATGAAATTACTTGAGAAACTTATAATTTAAAATTTCCAAACATATGAATAAAATTCCTTGTGTAAATATACTCAATTTTCATTATCCATTCATTAATTGATGAGAATCCAGGCTGTTTCCATTCCCTGGTTTTTGTGGATAGAGAAGCAACGAACTTGGGTGAGAAAGTATCTCTATAGTAAGATACAGACTCTTTCAGTGTATGACCATAAGTAGTATATCTGAATCATGTGAGAGATCTATTTTTAGTTTTCTGAGGAATCTCCACACTGATTTCCTTAATGTCTGTGTGAGTTTTCACTCCAATCCTTAATGAGTCAAGTGTTTACATCCTCTTTGGTCACATTCACACAAGTATTTATTTTGGGTCTTAGCTATTCTGACAGGAATAAGATAACATAAGTAATGTCTGTTTATTTCCATGCACTGCTTCATCAGTACTTAATATACTTGTTGACAAAATCAACATGTATCCAATAACAAAAGATGAAATTAAAAGTGATGGGTTTATGATGTTTTAACAAGTTACTGGAGATAATCATGGTTTATGATCTTTAGTTACCACTTAATGAAGTTTTCATTTATGTGTTACCTTATTCCTATAAATCTAATTTGCCATTTGATAAATTTCCAGGAATTCTAAGTGGTTCATAAAAACTGGGTATCTTACTTCCCCCTAGAAAATGGGGAGTTTACCATAAAGTTTTAAATTAGCTACATGGCAGAGGTATCGTGATTAATTTTACTGCTTAATTTCAAAACAATTCAGATTATATGTTTTATTTAACACAAATTGAACTCATATTTAAGTATAAAATACATTTTATTCTGCATTTATAGGTAAACTTGAGCATTACTAAAGCAGTTTTGTTAAACAATGATTCTCCCCCAAACAAATGGCTTAAAAACTATGAAAATATATGTATGATAAACATAGCAAGATACACCCAGGTTGTGCTATCACTTTTTGCTAAGAATGAAATGACACGAATCTCAAAATATTTCTTCTGAATGAATCCTTTCTCCTCCATGTCATGAAATATTTCCCAGACACTACATTTTTCCTTTTACATCACTGTGGAGCCGCATCACTGCCCCAGTGGAGTCTCACATTCTTCTCGTGAAGCTAGACTTCCTTCTCTTATTGCTAGTCACCTGTTTGGCCATTGTTTATTCTCTTCTCTTCTTTTTGCACAGCAATTTGTTATTTTTTGACCTATAGCTTTACTTTCCCAAAGAGAGTCACAGCTGTTCTATCAGTTTCTCCTGTCTAGACAATATGCATTTTCAAAAATGCATGAATTTTTTATTAACTCCAGTTAAAAACGAATAACATCAACATCATCCAAAAGAATATGCAGTTAGTAAAGACATAAACAAAACTTCAGATACCATGTTTTGGTGTAAGAGCAGCACACTCTTGCTTCAAGTTGATACACACTGTCTTTAAACGTGGTCAGTAAAAGAGAGTGCAATAAATTTATCAGAGTTCACATTGTCTTGTCTTCCCTTGACATCCTCAACAAATGGATTTGTGACTGGTGCTATGAAATATTTTTAGTCCTGCCAAACATTTTGTAGAGTCACATAGATCTTGTAGATACGAGGTTATATTTTTAGTAAAGGAATTGTTTCCTCTGGGAAAAAGGACTGAATGTGGATGCACTGAAACAAGTGACAAGAAATGGAGGTCATTTATTGTAGCTCTCCTCTTTGTCCCATATTTATAGTCACTAAGCATTCCTTGGGGATCGAACTTGGCTGGGCTTGGAGAAGTGCAATTTTTGTATACTGGTAGTTCTCCTGAATCAGGGATTTGTTATACATCACTTATACAGATGAAAAAAAAAAAAAGAAACTTTAATAATAAATAATCTGGTGCTACAACATTATAAATTAGTAATAAATCGTACTACAAATCATAATATTAAAATTTGGTTGTTTGAAAATGATAACTGTCAGTAATAGAGGAGAATTTGGACTTAATGGAAAGTCATAAACCATTTAAGTAGGAGCTGACTTCTTTGGGAAATCCTCTGTATTTACTCTAAACAGTGAAACAGCATGAATACTTTAATCTGATTGGAGCTTACCAAGGCCTATTGAGAGAAGTGTTTGTGTTGTACAACATCTGGATCCCCAGCTGGGAAGAATCAAATATTGGAAGTAATTTTACATATAGACACTAAAGTCATCTGTGCTTTCCTCACTCACATGTACGGCAGCTATAGCTGGCTTTTGGCCAGAAATCATAGGCATTGCATCTTTATGTGGCCAAAACTTCCCACAATCTGGCTATGCTCGGGTAGCTGGACTTTATCATGAAGGATCAGCACTCTAAAAACAGGTGCCTAGACAGAACTAATGAAAGCTCCTCGTCCTTCTCTGACTGAGCCTGAGAGCTTTCAAGGTGTCTCTTCCACTGTAATCAATGGGCCAAGGCAGTTATAAGTTTGCCAAGATTTAAGACACTATAGACCTCACTTATTCATGTCAAAAACTATCCTAAACTGTTGGATTCATACTTTGAAATTTAATGAAACTTAGAGAACAGAAGAGAAATAGTGATGAGAGTTCTGTAGTATTTTCCCAGAGAAGCTGCCTATGGAAGGCACTTGTTTCTAATTAAGCCAGGACTGCTCCAGAGGCTTCTCTGCGGTTCCCATTCTTATTGTTTTTGGAGGCCTCCTCTCTACCATTAATTTGCAAGGACTGTAAGAATCCCTGAGAAGGATTTTTAAGAGAAACATTGTAAACAAACTATGGTCCTTTTTGAATGTGCCATGATCCCTATTTTCCTTTGTGACTTTTTCATACTTTGACTCAGAATAATGTCTTTGTGTGTGACAAATGTTTGATCAGGTCTAAGACCATTTACTAGGATCAGCAAGGCATTACGAGGAATGCTCATTCTCCAAAGTGTGTGGGATAAACTTGTGGGTATAGACTGACAATACCTAAGTGCAACTTTATGTGCTGTTCTGAGACAGTGAGGTCAAAGAAACAATTTTCTCCCTTATGAGACTCCTGAAGAAGGTTGGATAAGACAAGATGTCTTAGTGTTTTATTGCTGTGAAGAGACACCATGACCAAGGTAACTCTTAGAAAGGACAACATTTAATTGGGGTTGGCTTACAGTTTCAGAGGCTTAGTCCATTATCATCATGGTGGGAAGCATGGCAGTGTCTAGGCAGATACAGAAGAGCCACACAGTTTTATATTGGGCTACTATTTGATTAACATAGGAATGACCAAAATTCTTCTGAACAAGTTAGGCGCACTCTTGGATAAATGTCACCAAGGATTAGTCATTTTTCTTTCATGTGATATCATCACATATATTAAACAAACAATTAAAATTTTAATTTAAAACAATGTCACATTTTATCACAACATATTAGGTAAGCATAAATAACTCTCAATTTATAAAAAGATGTAGTCATATTTTCAGGTAAGCAATTTACAGCTAATTTTATTTAAGAAGCTATAACTGATAATTTAAACATTTGATATAAAATATCAATATATTTAAGAAAATGAGGGTGTTTAGTTAAGACATATATGTGCATAAGATAAAAATTCATAAATATCAAACAAGGCTATAAAATCCTGCTGGTATAGGCATCCCTAAAGATTTAACACCTAGGAACCTTTTGTTGTCAAAGAAGACTACATACCTTATTTTACGGCATTGCTCAGATCTCTTTGCATGTGTCTACTTTTGCAAAAATAGAAGTATTCCACCTTGCCAAAACCAGTTTATTTCATTAGTGTTCAATGCCAGTCAGATTGCTATATATGCCAGATGTTCTGGCAAAACAAAACAAAACAAAACCAAACCCATAAACTTATTTGTAACAAGCTCTACAGGTAAGTGGCTGGGGTTGGAGGGTATACAACATTGATGTGATGGTTTTGATAAAATACCTCACACATTTCTCATGTCAGCCAAGGGACTCAGAATTCATATGTATACAAAGGACTGGCAAGATCTCATGAATTTGCTGCAAAGCACCAAACCCATGGGTTGGTATCGTTTTCCTCAGTCTTCCAAAGTACATTTAAATTATTCATACCATTGCTGGGGTTCATTGCCTACCTGTCCTTTTCAGAGTCCCACATCCAGTGATGACTGTTGTTTGTGGTCTCCTCTCGAGAAACACTACTGTCTTCATTTATTTGTGTGTGATTGTTGTTTTTGTTTGTTTTTTGATATGGGTGTTTATGATTTAGTCCAGTATGACCTAGAACTCCCACATGTTCCTGGTTGTTCTGGAGTTTGCACGTTTCCCCCCTCAGCTTCTAGACTTCTGGTGCTACAAGCATGCTCCACCACTTCTGGACCATGGGGGTCACTTTCCACTATTATTTCCTCTCCATAGGCAGCCAGTCACTACATCTTGGAGATTATTAAGGATGCCTCTACCCACTGACCCCTTTCTCCTTTAACAGTTGTGTTACTTCAGATTCCATCACCCACATCTGACATTTCCAAGGGTCTTCCATAGTTTCTCATACTCAGTTTGCCCTCTATTCAGCCTTCACAGGACAATGAGAAGGGTTTTTCTGGCATGCACATCTTTTACTCTAATGAAATACATGCGTCTAAACAAGCTATTGAAGAGCTTACATTGCCTTACTAGCCCTATGTCTAATCATTCTTACTCCACTGGTTTAGGAATCTGGAAGTGGCTTTTCACTGAAATGCAGGGCTCCTTACAGTTTTTTTCCACCTTCATAGAAAATGGGTTTAAGACAGAGTTAGGTTGGTGTTGACCTTTGTCTCATCCCTCAGCTTTTACATGGACTGAAATGATTTCCCCAATTACTCCATACAGACATGGATGATATCTTTACTGAATTATGCTACATTTGTCCTAGATTCAACAAGTGTAGATAAATTTTACTTATTTTTCAGTCCTGTTTGACTTGCTAACTTTCTAGGTTCAGTCAAGAGCAGTTGGAATATTTTTCAAAAAGCAATTCTCTGATTTAGACATATTGACCTTTTAGGGGATATGCAGCTTGCAACTACAATGGATTTTCACCCCACTGAAGTAAATTATAGACATCAACACATTTATTATCTCCCATGTGTATTTTGTACCTTATCCCCTACAATCAGCAGAGTGCTTTGTACATCATATTTGTTCTCCCTTGCAAGACTCTGTGTGGGAGCTCTGATGTGCAATTTTCCCATGCGAGAAGGAAAATGAGAGCCGGAGGAAAATGTAGGCGGTGTCTGTTCTTACCTTTTGGAAGAAAAATAATTGTTATATAACACGTCTCAAACTCTGAGGAGAATTTATTTTTTAAGACTTTTTCTTCCCTCTACAGATTCGTGAATAAAGTTAGTATAAGGCTTGATCCTCTCCTCCCTCTTCCTACCCTCCCTCTACTCCTCCCTGCTCACCCTCCTCCTCTTCTTTCCTCCTGACTCCTTCCTCTTTTCCCTCATCCCTCCCTCCTCCTCTTCTCCCTTCCCTTGTGCCTTCTCTCTTTCCTCCCTCCTTTCCCTTTATCATTCTTCTTCCCTCCCTCTTCTAGGCAGTACTAGTGTTAGTTTACTAAACTAGTAATACTTTCCAGACTTATTGTAAATAATTGCTACAATAACAAATAAGACAGGATCCCTTTCTACATAGAAACTATATTCTCATGAGAAAGACTGACTAACACTGAAGAGGCACTGTCGATGTTAAGTATCACAGTAAGCAGCCAGAATACAACTGAACTGCCCTGTGACCCATCTCAATAGGAAGGTGTCGCACGGATGTGGCAAGCATAAGGAACTCCCATGGCAAACCTGAAAACCTGTGTAGTTATTGCTCTTTTACTTCAGACCTGTTTTAGCATGCTATTGGCATATGGCATGGTACAAAATATTCTGAAATATGTGTTTAGTGAAAATCATGTAGTCCCATATCTTTGGGAAGTAAATGACTCACCTGAGTGACCATCTCTTTTTATCTTAATAATCTCATGGTCAAAAGTGATGGTGCTTGTGCCTAAATAGTTTGTATTCTCAGAGGAGAAGGAGAAGAGGGAATGGGGAAGGGTCTTTGTGAGGGGAGGACTGGGAGGGGGCAGTGTTTTATGTAAATAAAATAATTGAAACCATAGTTCATGTTCTACCTCCCAGTTCTTAGCCACCATGTCTGTCTCTGTGCAGACACTACTTGTTCTTTCTGTCTATGCTAAGCAACAGCAGCTCTAGAACATTTCACGCAGCACTTCTCGATGTAGCTCAGGTCATTTAACCTGCCTTCAGTGAAGTTCTTTGGCAGTAAGTCAGCCATTCCGTATTCTGTGTTATTACTGAAAATTGCTGACAGCTACCAGCTTGAGAGTGGGTAGGTGGGTGGATGGGGGAATACCCCCATAGAGGAAGGGGAGGGGGGAGGTTCCAAAGGGAGATCTGGAAAGGGGAAAACATTTGAAATGTAAATAAAGTAGGAAAAAAAAGATAAAAGTATGTTTACATGCAAGTTATCAGGAGCAAAACTTCTGAATGATATCAATAAATGTAATAACAATATTTTAAGATTAAATCCTATTTTTGCCATTAACAGTTAGAAATTAATTATATTTTTTTCTACATTGCTGTGATGAGGACTCTTATTTGGTAGAAAATTTCACAAAATATTTGTTTTGAACAGATGCAATACAGATTCTGGGACATTTTTACATGTACATATACGTGAATATGTGTGTATGTTCGTGCGCACACACACACACACACACATATATCATATGTGTAAGTATATATTATATGTGATAATACATATGTGTGAGTGCACATATATGTGCCACTGCATATTTGTGCGTATGTGTAGAGGCCTGAAGCTGGTGTAATATATATAGCTGTTGTTCACCATTTTATTTATTGAGGTAGGGTCTCAAGATGAGCCTTAGTGCTCACTGATTCTTGCTCATTTAGCTATTCATCTTCTAGAGAAGTGGAAGAGACGTACTCTGTCTACCCTTCAGGGGACTGGGATTCCAGGTAGTTGCCATATCTTCCTGTATGGGTTCTGGAAATGAACACTCCAATCCACTGGTTTGCTTTCAGTACTTTACTTGACGAACTGTTTCCCCAGCCAGAATCTTAGGACTTTACAAGCATTACTGTTCTCAAAATCAAGAATTAAATATTCATGTAAAAGTACCATAGGAAAAAATGTTGCTACAGTTTCACTAAACTTTTTATACTCTTAATTTTTCTATAATTCTAGAATATTAGAAACAAAGCATGCAGTTAATTTGATGAATACCATTGGATACACATAGTTTTACATTTGAAGACTGTAAGTCCATGCTTCAACAGTTCTTATTCTCCTTGAAAACTGTATGTTTTGTTGTGAGTAATATTAATCTTTAAGTGGTTGGGCATAAAACTTGTAATCCCACATTTCTTCAATACGTACTATTCAGTACGTTTATTTGAATCACAAATAGTAAAACACCCCAAGGGGAAAATCAATATGAAATCTGTCCCATTTTGAGTAAAATGTCTATGCTTGAACAAAGATCTGTCTGGAGAGAGAGCTATCTCACTCAGAGGACACCTTAGAGTATTGATTCTGTCCAAAAGTGTGAGGCTTGCTTTCTGAACCTTGCATGGATCTTAGCAGTAACGGAGCATCAAGCTGTGAGTATGACACCTGCAATATCCAGGCACTGCCTGATGAATCTGTCTTGAATTAGCACTTAACGGAAACCCTATTAGTCCAACTGTGTGTGTTATATATCTGCAAATGTGCTTATTTTAAATAGGAAATATTAATAATTTATACATATTCAAAATAGAGCAAACTTTGAGAGGCAACAGAAGCTTAAGCAATAAAACTTCAAAGGTAAAAGGTTATTAGAAACTCAGAAACCAAACAGAAAAACATCTAGCATAATTATAAGCCAGTTCTGTTTTTAAATATGTTATGTTTTACAAGTGCATTTGAAAATTGATTTTTCTGGAAGCCATAATCTAGTTTCTTCTAAAAGAATTGTAATAAAGAACAGCATATATATTTTTAGGGTGTCATGGTTTGTCTAAGTGACTGAGTAAAGAAGACAGTGCTCAAGAGAGACAGAAACCTGGATTCAAATCCAAACTCTCTAAGTTTGCTCTCTCATAACATGAGGCTAACTGTGACTTTCACTTCATTGTGTCATTGAAGACTAAATGATACTGTGCTACTAAATACAATGCATACTGCCAGCACAGATTCTTCTCTATAAAAATCAGAATTATTCTTTGCTCTTGCAACACATCTTCAATTTATTAATTGTACATATATGTAAATAGTGTCATGATTCTATGCATGGTTTAAACATGTGATGATTAAATTCAGGTGAGCCTATTCTGCTTGATCTTGATACTCAGCTATACTTGGCAGAGCTGTCTAGTTCATTGCTATCACTCACCATATAATACAGAGCTAATTATTCACTAACCAGCCTGCCAATTTGGTTATAATGGAGGACTAGGAGCATGAAAGAACAGTAAGCAAACATAAGACATATGAAAGTTCAAAGTCTATTTTAACCTATAGTTAATGAGTTAAATGTCATCGAAAGTATTCTTCATAATGTTAACCACCCTCTAGAAGTCTGTACTTTATTTCAAGGTGTGTTCATGGGTTGCTTGTTTGTTGCCTGTCTCTCTGTCTAAAGACATAAGTATATAAGAACAAATTACATGAATAAAACAAGACATATGATTATGCAGTCTCAGAATAAAGTACATTAAATTATAATGATGTAAAATGAGGAAATAGCAATAAATATAGAGAGCCATCTCAAAATACATTAAAGGCAACTAACTTCCCACAGAGCAAAGTACTAGTGAGAGATTTTATGGTACTATCTATGTTGACCAGCATAAATTAGACTCTCATCTGTGCATCTTATGAAGGTATTAAAGATATGCACACATGTTTCACAAAGACAGTGGGTATTTTCCTCATTTGTCAATGTAGCTTTGCAGCTTTTGCTGAAGTTAGACTTAAGAAGAATAAAATGAACCACTCATGAGCCCACAGTTGCCTTCTCAAGAAAATTCCCTCCAGTCTTCCTTTCCTTGCTCCTCCTTCTTGTTTCCTCCTTCCTTTCTCTTTCTCTATCTTCTAGTCACGCACATCACCTTCATCTTGACCTCCCTTTTCTATCAAAGTGTGCTTTAATATCTCAACTCACGGTGGACATCCCCTTACTGTTGGTGCAGCAGATTACCCTCCTAAGTATCTACAAGCTTAGTAGCACATTTCTCCACATAAAGTTGCTTCAAATTAATTTTTTGTTTCGATATATCTAATAAAAGCACAAATATAGTGTAAAAGTAATAGAACATTGAGGATCATTCCATTTTATAAGTGGCCAAGACTATGTTTTTAAAGGACATTTATACTAAGTTCTACTGATGATACAAGAAACTTATGAACTAAGCTGAAGTCTAAAATGTTCGCAGCTTCCTGACTAAAGTGAAAAAAGTGAGACATGGAGAGGTTGTTCTTAAACCAGAACTATTCATTTGTCTAGTACGTATGGTGGATATTTGTCTGTATATGGTTTTGTATTTTCAGCTTCTAAAAGGATGAAGCAATGAAGCATCATTTGAAAAAAAAGTGATGCAGGGATCATTTAAGACCACAAATGTCAAAAACAATCATAATGGAAACACAGTTGGAGTATCAAAATATCTGACCTCAATTTACACTACAGAGATACAGTGAGGCAAAGAGTGTGCGCACTGTCCCTTGCCATCAGATAGAGGCAAATTAAAACTGATTTAAGATACCACATTAACCCAGTCAAAATGGCTAACATCTAGTAATCTGACAGCAAATACTTCTGAGTACATGGTGGTAACAAGAACTTTATTTGTTGTTGGTTGACATTCAATAAAGTATAGATATTATGGAAATCAGTATAGGTATTTCTTATAAATTTTAAGATAGAAGCCAGGTGTGGTGGCACACACCTTTAATGCTAGCACTTGGGTAGCAAAAGCAGGTGGATCTCTGAGCTTAAGGCCAGCCTGGTCTCAAAGTGAGTTCAAGAACAGGCAGGACACACACACACACACACACACACACACACACACACACACACAAGACATAAGTATTAAGACATTTTTTAAATGCAAAATCATGTTTTCTATGTGAATTTTTGCCTGTCATCTACATGTGTCCATATACAAATAGGTTTAAACATGAGTAAAGCTTAAAAACCTAAAAGAGACTGAGAAAGTTAAAAGAGGTGATGAGGGGTCTGGAAAGATGGCTCAGTGGTTAAGAGCACTGACTGCTCTTCTAGAGGTCCTGAGTTCAATTCCCAGCAACCACATGGTGGCTCACAACCATCTGTAATGGGATCTGATGCCCTCATCTGGTGTGTGTAAGACAGCTACAGTGTACTCATATACATAAAATAAATATACAAATCTTTATAAAAAGAGGTGATGAGGAAGTGGGGGTGAGTGGGAGAGTGGGAGGACACTAGAGACAGGAAAGAGGAAAAGAGACTAGGGGTATGTTATCAGTCAGGGGGTCAAAAGGCAGGAAGGGAGGGAGGTGAAGGAGAGAACTATGTACTATAATGATGTTGTACGCTAGTTTAATTTTTTAAAATATAAATCTCTGCTTGCACCATGTTTTGAAAATTTGAGATGTTATTAGAAAAAAAGAATAGAATTGTGACTACTTGGCCATTCTCAAGTTTGACAATATAAGAATATAAGCTTAGAGTCATGGCAGTTGGGTCACAATGAGTTTGTTTTGAGACATTCATATAGATAATCCACAGGAAGTAAATAATGCTGATGTTGTATGACAGTCTATAGAGGGAAATATTTTCTTTTACCAATAATTCAAGGAGATTTGTAGAGGCACTGGCAACATTTGTTGGATCTGAGTATTTGCAATGATTAGAACATCAGATTTCCTGACTAAGAGTATAACACTGTTTTCTTGTTCTTAAAAACTGAAATAAAAATACCTCTAATTAACGACTTGAATAAGGAAAAAAAAACAAACAAACAAGTTGCTATGAAACATCAAATCTTCTGCCTGGGCCAACAGGCTTCTCCATATACAAGTAGCTCAGAGAGAAAGCTACCCGCCCACTTGTGCTGAGGAGCCAGCAACAGGAGGACTCCAGATGCAGGGTCTGAAGAACAGCTGGAAGAGAGAACTGGTCTCCCAGGAATATTGACATCTGAGCTTGAAGGAAAGACAAGCCACAGTCAGAGATAGAAAGACCAGCTAACTCCAGAGATAACCAGATGGCGAAAGGCAAGGGCAAGAACACAAGAAACAGAAATCAAGACTACTTGGCTTCGGCTGAACCCAGCTCTCCCACCACAGCCAGCCCTGGATACCCCAATACACCAGAAAAGGAAAACTCAGACTTAAAATCACTTATCAAGAGAATGATAGAAGGTTTTAAGAAGGAAATAAATAACTCCCTTAAAGAAATACAAGAGAACACAGGCAAACAACTGGAAGGCCTTAAAGAGGACACACAAAAATCCCTTGAAGAATTACAGGAAAACACAATCAAATGGGCAGAAATACAGGAAAACACAATCAATCAAATGAACAAAACCATTCAGGAATTAAAAACAGAAATAGAAACAATAAAGAAATCACAAAGGGAGACAACCCTGGAATTAGAGATCATAGGAAAGAAATCAGGAGTCATAGATGCAAGCATCAGCAACAGAATACAAGAGATGGAAGAGAGAATCTCAGGTGCGGAAGATACCATAGAAAACATGGACACAACAGTCAAAGAAAGCACAAAATGCACAAAGCTCCTAAACCAAAACATCCAAGATATCCGGGATGCAATGAGAAGACAGAGCCTGAGGATAATAAGTATAGACGAGAGTGAAGACTCCCAACTTAAAGGACCAGTAAATATCTTCAACAAAATTATAGAAGAAAACTTCCTTAACCTAAAGAAAGAGATGAACATAAATATACAAGAAGCCTACAGAACTCCAAATAGACTGGACCAGAAAAGAAATTCCTCCTGTCACATTATAGTCAAAACACCAAATACACAAAACAAGGAAAATATATTAAAAGCAGTAAGGGAAAAGGGGCAAGTAAAATATAAAGGCAGACCTATCAGAATTACACCAGACTTCTCACCAGAGACTATGAAAGCTAGAAGATCCTGGGCAGAGCTCATACAGACTCTAAAAGAACACAAATGCCAGCCCAAGCTGCTATACCCAGCAAAACTCTCAATAATCATAGATGGTGAAACCAAAATATTCTACGACAAATCCAAATTTGCACAGTATGTTTCCACAAACCCAGCCCTACAAAGAATAATACGTGGGAAATGCCAATGCAAAGAGGGAAACTACACTCAAGAAAAAGAAAGAAAGTAATCTTTCAACAAACTCAAAAGAAGATAGCCACACAAACAATATAAACAACATCAAAAATAACAGGAAATAACAATCACTATTCTTTAATATCTCTTAACATCAATGGTCTCAACTCTCCAATAAAAAGACATAGACTGACAGACTGGATCCATAAACAGGACCCAGCATTTTGCTGCATCCAGGAAATGCACCTCCGTATTAAAGACAAACACTACCTCAGAGTAAAGGGCTGGAAAACAATTTTCCAAGCAAATGGCCCCAAGAAACAGACTGGAGTAGCTATTCTAATATCGGATAAAATTGACTTTCAACCAAAATTCATCAAAAAGGATGAAGAAAGACACTTCTTACTCAACAAAGGAAAAATCTACGAAGAAGAACTCTCAATTCTGAACATCTATGCCCCGAATGCAAGAGCTCTCACTTTCATAAAAAAAAAAAAACTCTACTAAAGCTCAAAATACACATTGCACCTCACACAATAATAGTGGGAGACTTCAAAACCCCACTATCAACAATGGACAGATCTTGGAAACATAAACTAAACAGACACAGTGAAACTAACAGATGCTATGAACCAAATGGGTTTAACAGATATCTATAGAACATTTCATCCTGCATCAAAAGAATATACCTTCTTCTCAGCACCTCATGGTACCTTCTCCAAAATTGATCATATAATTGGTCACAAAACAAACCTCAACAGATATAAGAAGATTGAAATAATCCCATGCCTCCCATCAGATAACCACGGATTAAGGTTGGTCTTCAATGGCAACAACAACAACAGAAAGCCCACATACACATGGAAGCAGAACAATGCACTGCTTAATGATAAATTGGTCAAGGAAGCAATAAAGAAGGAAATTAAAGACTTCCTAGAATTCAATGAAAATGAAAGTACAACTTACCCAATCCTATGGTACACAATGAAAGCAGTGTTAAGAGGAAAACTCATAGCTCTGAATGCCTCCAAAAAGAAACTGGAGAGAGCATACACTAACAGCTTAACAGCACACCTGAAAGTTCTAGAACAAAAAGAAGCTAATACACCCAAGAGGAGTAGAAGGCAGGAAATAATCAAATTAAGGGCTGAAATCAACCAAGTGGAAACTAAAAGAACTATACAAAGAATCAACAAAACCAGGAGCTGGTTCTTTGAGAAAATCAACAAGATAGATAAACCCTTAGCCAGACTAACCAGAGGGCACAGAGACAGTATCCAAATTAACAAAATTAGAAATGAAAATGGAGATATAACAACAGACTCTGAGGAAATTTAAAAAAATCATCAGATCCTACTACAAAATCCTATATGCAACAAAATTGGAAAATCTGGAGGAAATGGACAAGTTTCTAGACAGATACCAATTACCAAAGTTAAATCAGGATCAGATAAACCATCTAAACAGTCCCATAACTCCTAAAGAAATAGAAGCAGCCATTAAAAGTCTCCCAACCAAAAAAAGGCCAGGACCAGATGGGTTCAGTGCAGAATTCTATCAGACCTTCAAAGAAGACCTAATACCAATACTCTTCAAGGTATTCCATAAAATAGAAACAGAAGGAACTCTACCCAATTCATTCTATGAGACCACAGTTACACTGATACCAAAGACCCACAAAGACCCAACAATAAAAGAAAACTTCAGACCAATTTCCCTTATGAATATCGATGCAAAAATACTCAATAAAATTCTTGCAAACCGAATCCAAGAACACATCAAGACAATCATTCACCATAATGAAGTAGGCTTCATCCCAGGGATGCAGGGATGGTTCAATATCCAGAAATCCATTAATGTAATCCACTACATAAACAAACTCAAAGAAAAAAACCACATGGTCATCTCGTTAGATGCTGAAAAAGCATTTGACAAACTTCAACATCCCTTCATGATAAAAGTCTTGGAAAGATCAGGAATTCAAAGAGCATACCTAAACTTAGTAAAAGCAATATACAGCAAACCAGTGGCCAACATCAAACTAAATGGAGAGAAATTCGAAGCAATCCCACTAAAATTAGGGACTAGACCAGGCTGCCCACTCTCTCCCTATCTATTCAACATAGTACTTGTAGTTTTAGCTAGAGCAATCAGGCAACAAAAGGAAATCAAAGGGATACAAATTGGAAAGGAAGAAATCAAAATATCACTATTGGCAGATGATATGATGGTATACTTAAGTGACCTGAAAAACTCCACCAGAGATCTGCTACAGCTGATAAACACCTTCAGCAAAGTGGCTGGATACAAAATTAACTCAAGCAAATCAGTAGCCTTCCTATACTCAAAGGATAAACAGGCTGAGAAAGAAATTAGGGAAATGACACCCTTCACAATAGTCACAAACAATATGAAATATCTTGGTGTGACTCTAACCAAACAAGTGCAAGATCTGTATGACAAGAACTTCAAGTCTCTGAAGAGAGAAATCGAAGAAGACCTCAGAAGATGGAAAGATCTCTCATGCTCATGGATCGGCAGGATTAACATAGCTAAAATGGCCATCCTACCAAAAGCAATATACAGATTCAATGCTATCCCCTTCAAAATCCCAACTCACTTCTTTGTAGACCTAGAAAGAGCAGTTCTCAAATTCATATGGAATAACAAATAACCCAGGATAGCAAAAACTATTCTCAACAATAAAGGGACTTCTGGGGGAATCAGCCTCCCTGACCTCAAGCTGTACTACAGAGCAGTAGTGATAAAAACTGCATGTTATTGGTACAGTCACAGGCAGGTTGATCAATGGAATAGAATTGAATACCCAGAAATGAATCCACACATATATGGCCACTTGATTTTCGACAAAGTAGCTAAAACCATACAATGGAAAAAAAAAACCAGCATCTTCAACAAATGGTGCTGGATCAACTGGCGGTCTACATGTAGAAGATTGCGAATTGATCCATTCCTATCTCCCTGCACAAATCTCAAGTCCAAGTGGATCAAGGACCTTCACATAAAACCAGATACACTGAATCTAATGGAAGAGAAAGTGGGGAAGAGTCTCGAACACTTGGGCACAGGGGAAATGTTCTTGAACAGAACACCAATGGCTTGTGCTCTAAGGTCAAGAATTGACAGATGGGATCTCATAAAATTATAAAGCTTCTGTAAGGCAAAGGACACTGTAATTAGGGCAAAAAGGCAACCTACAGATTGGGAAAAGATCTTTACCAATCCTACATCTGATAGAGGGCTAATATCCAATGTATACAAAGAACTCAAGAAGCTAGACTCCAGAGATACAAATAACCCTATCAAAAAATGGGGAAGTGAGCTAAACAGAGAATTCTCAACTGAGGAAACTTGAATGGCCGAGAAGCACCTAAAGAAATGTTCAACATCCTTAGTCATCAGGGAAATGCAAATCAAAACAACCCTGAGATTCCACCTCACACCAGTCAGAATGGCTAAGATCAAAAACTCAGGTGACAGCAGATGTTGGCGAGGATGTGGAGAAAGAAGAACACTCCTCCATTGCTGGTAGGAATGCAAGTTGATACAACCTCTCTGGAAATCAGTTTGGCGGACCCTCAGAAAATTGGACATAATACTACCTGAGGACCCAGCTATTCCACTCCTGGGCATATACCCAGAAGATGCTCCAACATGTAATAAAAACACATGTTCCACTATGTTCATAGCAGACATATTTATAATAGCCAGAAGCTGGAATCAACCCAGATGTCCCACCACAGAGGAATGGATACAGAAAATGTGGTACATTTACACAATGGAATACTACTCAGCTATTAAACACAATGACTTCATGAAATTCATAGACAAATGGATGGATCTTGAATATATCATTCTGAGCCAGGTAACGCAGTCACAAAAGAATGAACATGGTATGTACTCACTGTTAAGTAGTTATTAGCCTAAAAGTTTGAAATACCCAAGAGTCACTTCGCAGGAACAGTAGTCCTGAGTACGAGGTCCCAGATGTAGGGCTTGGAGAAAGGACTGAAGGAGCTGAGGGAGTGTGCAGCCCCAGGGAGGTAGCAACACTGGCAACTGGCCTGACCCCCCATACTTCTGGATCTGATCCACCAACTAAAGAATACACATGGAGGGACCCATAGTGCTGGCCACAAAAACTGCAGAGGAGGGTCTTGTTACCCATCAGGGGAGGAGAGGCCCTTGGGCCTAAGGGTTCTATATCCCCCAGTATAGGAGAATGTCAAGGAGGGAAGATGAGAGTGGGTGGGGGGTGTGGTGGGGGGGTGGGTTGGAGAATATCCCCATAGTGGCAGGGGGAGGGCGGAGGGAATGGGGAGGTTCCAAAGGGGAGATCTGGAAAGGGGGAAACATTTGAAACGTAAATAAAATATGAAAATAAAAATAAATAAATTAAAAAAAAGAAAGAAACATCAAATCTTGCCAGAAATGATAAAGCTAACCACAACTTGGATTGATCCTGATCTTATAGATAAATGCAACAGTGAGCTGTAGTTAATTTTCCTCTCATCAAAAAATTTTCATGAAAGAAAAAATTCTATTTGTCATTTAATATCACCTTCAAGAATATTCATCCTTTACGTTATGCTTTGGAACAAAACAGGGTAACATCAGTAAGGCAAAGCTTTTACTGAATATTAAAAACTTACTGCTTCTCTAAATGCAGGCTAACCATGAGTGACCCTTGAGTGCCTATCTCTAAAATAAATTGATATCATGCCTTCTAAGGCTCAAAGAACATTGTAAAAGAGTAGGCAGAACGAATGTAAGAAATAAGACAATGGGAGAAAAACTGCAGAAAGTGACTGTTAACCAAGACCTCTATTAGGAGCTTAATGAAGTCGTGGCTGCTTGAATTGGATCTACTCAGATCGGGGTCTATCAACAGTTAGGCTAGAATGGAGGAGGGGCACAGGAAGCCCTAACCCTAACCATTGGGCTAATTTCTATTGATAGATCAGAAGAGAAGGAAAATAATTCTCTTCATTTGTGTACTCACTGATGATCCCACCAGTCTTCAATAAATAGCTCTAACCCAATGCTCTCACAGATAGTCATGGCTTAACTAAATGGGTCACAGAACATAATCAAAGGACACAATTCTGTGAAAAGGACCAAAAGGATCATGGAGATTGAAAGAATTGGGAGGAAAATAAGAGAGGGTCTGAGAGAGAGTGAGAGAGAGAGAGAGAGAGAGAGAGAGAGAGAGAGAGAGATATGCAAAGAGTAATCAGAATATGCATGCATATGAACGGTTAAACAACTAAATTAATCAATAACAAAGAAAAAATAAACACATCCATAAATACAACTTAGACACCCTGTGGACTCATTTGGTTATTCCTACATGCTAGAAAATGGTTTGAGGTTTAATTCCATGCTTTTTGAAATCAGATTGTTCTCTAATTGTGAAATTCCAGTAGCTTCAATTTGCTCATCTCTATTCATTTTGCTATACTTTTTGCTGCCATTTCCAAGCACAACATAGCCTGTGACCCTAGTGTATGGTGCAGTGAAAACATGTCACAGATCACTGGAACTTGTTAGCAAGGAGTAGCCAACCTGTGAGCCAAGGGTCAGTGAGAGTCCCTAGGCTCATTATCTCAAAAGGTAAGAGGGCTTTGAGCTCTGTACTCCAAATGAATGCACATACATGTACATGCACACAAACCTGATGTACATGTCTGTGTGCACACATACGTAGTATATACATTTGCATGTACACACACCTATATTTTTATCATGAAAATATTTAAAGGTATTTTTCCTATAGCTTTCATTGCTGATGTGTACAGTTATATAGTTTAAAAGTCTCTGAAGGATACAGGTTAAATATTCACACATTATAAAACTTAATGTCATATTTTTAATTATGACATTAATTAAAATGACATTTGTGACATTTGTTGATTATCAAAGCACATCATCAGTCTTGATGGTTTGCAAAGACAGACTTTTACATTTTAGTAAATGTCAGTTGTTTTTCTTTAAGCCCTAACAGTTGTTGAAACTCCACACATGTTGGCACACATGTGCATGCACATGCATATGCATACACACATGCTCACAGAGAGAGAGAGAGAGAGAGAGAGAGAGAGAGAGAGAGAGAGAGAGAAAGAGAGAGAGAACGCTTTATGGTGACATCAGTCTATGGCTCTATTCCAACTCTTCCATTCAGCACATGGCTTTCCCAAGGGGACTGTTCTATTTTATAACTCTGCTGTTATGGGCAACTGCTTAAAGCAGGTGCAAGAGGAAACTTTTTTTCCTTTCCAAGTGCAGAGTCAGCCACCCTCTTGTGCAAGTGTCTCTCCGTGTGTCCTGGGAGTGCCAATATATGCACCTCTGCCTTCAGGTTTACTTCTCACCCTTCAAGTCTTTTCATTCATTGGTCCTCATTTAGTCCTTGCCTCTAATTACTTTTACCAGCCCTTATATTATTGATGACCAATTCAAATCTTACATCTCATCTCTTCTGAGAATCCCTAGATACAAAGATATATAAAAATTCCACCTAAATATCTGAGCTTCAGTATCCAACAAGCAGCTCCAACTCAACTTATCTGTGTATTTTCTCCTCTCTCCTAAGGTTCTATGAATAACATTGTTCTTTTGCTATATCTCTATCCCAATAAACGCCACCTTTATTTACATTGTACTTAATACTGCACACTGGATGAAAAACTTCATCCCCCTCATTTCCTGTAGCTAATGTGTTTACCTTCTTTAAGGTCTCTGTGTCTTATTCTTTTCATGGTTCTGTATTGTACCCTTTATCTACAGTCCCCTAATAGCTCACTTCTGTTTCTTCATTAAATCTCTTAATGCTCACAATTCAGATTTTTTCCAAACAATCTTCATATCCTATCCATTCCAATTTTTCTTTGATATAAGCCTTGGAGTCTTAATGGATCATGTTAGATGGCATAATCTTGGTTCATTTGGTTTCTGGGGTCTACCACCTTTGATTCAGCTTTGTATTTCTAATATTGGCATGAATGTAGGGATACAAGGTGAAATTAACAAATGAATCCATTCAACTACCAGTTCATTTCTCTTCCTGTTGAGCCTCAAGCATACCCCATGGTATCTTCTATAATGTAAGAACTCCCACAAAATGTACTAAGAATAAAGATATAAGATGAATGGAGCCCTTGTCTTGACAAAACAGCCAAGAGCAAACAAAAACAGCTATTTTTTCTGTAGTGATTATAGAAGGTTCGTCTACACATATATTGTTGGAGTTGAAATGTTAGGGTGAGAAAGTCTTGGCCTTGGGACTTAGCCAAGAAGAGACAGTGTCTAAGGAGTAAGTTAGGACAAGAGAAACTGCGGTGAGCTAAGGCTGTGGATAAAATACAGAATGATGCCCACACCCTGACTCCCATGAAGGCTCACCTGTTGAAGGCTTGGTCCTCTGCAATGCATGGACCATGAAGAACTGGACTCCTCAGAGGATTTACCCATTAATGGATACATAATTTGATAACATGTTTGGTAGGTGTGAAACTATCAGATAGGTTGCATACTTCAATGACATAGATCACTCACTGGTGGCATGTTTTGGGGTGCTTTATCCCAGACTTCTTCTTGATAGATTTTCTCTTTGCTTGCTGATTTACTTGAGGTGAGCAGCCTACTCTCACACATATTCCCACTGACATGATTCTGCCTCACCACAAGCCAGGAAGTAGCAATAACCAGTATATCATCTCCCTGCCTGAGAACAGAGAAGATAATGGGTTACATTTTTAGGTTTTGGAGTGACATATAAAGAGAATATTGCTCAAGCTTTTCCAGCTGTTGGTTTCAACTCTCCACAAAAATGCTGTTATTTGTCTCCTGTTTACAAGATGTCACTCAGAATATGAGAGTTTCCCCAGCCTTTGGATATTTATTTGGGAGCCTACAATACCAAAAATTAACAAAGTAGCAATTTCTCCTAATACTTAAAATGCACTAGATTCACAGCTCATTCTACTTGCCATCTTAAGTCAATTTTAAAATTTACTATATAAGCAAATCAGTTTGGTTGTAGCATTTCGATACATTGTTTTTCTTGATCCTTCTCCTCACACCTCCCCGTCATGCTGTTCTACCCTGCTGATCACCTTTGACCTTGCAGAAATCCTCCTCATACTTTCCTGTGGAATACAGTCAACCACTCTCACTGTAGCCAAACTGATATTGTGCACTGTGTAAAGATTATCACTGTACTATTCAAATGCTGATTCCTCTGCCCCCATCTTGTTGCAATCTAGATGTGACACTGTAGTGTTTATATCAAGAATCTACTGTCTCGATTTTGTGTAAGCATTGTTCCCCATTTATTCTCTCTGACTTGTCAATCAATAACAGCTGATTATTCCATCCCCAGCCTGGGTAACAGGGAGAATAGAGCAAGACTTCTGCCATCCAGGGGAGGAGAGAGAGAGAGAGAGAGAGAGAGAGAGAGAGAGAGAGAGAGAGAGAGAGTGAGAGAGAGACAGAGAGAGACAGAGAGAGACAGAGAGAGAGAAAGAGAGAGCCCAGCCAAGAGGAAGGTGTCTTAAAGACATCATGGGAGATCACACCTGTATCCCAAAGGGCTAGACCAATACTAAAATGCAAGTATCTTGGGGAATTTTGGCTGGGAGGTATCCAGATTATCTTAGAGGATTAGAATCGATCAATTATTGCTCAGTTATCTTGTTGTAGCTAATTTAAAAAATTTTAGTCTCAGTCTCATTCATTGGGAAGCTAGTGGGGAAAGAGAAAACACTGTCACTTTTAAACTCACTCTTACACCTCACCCCCCTTTTAGACCTCATTTTCTCCCATGTGCCCCCTTTCTAGTTTCATGAGCTATAACCGTACCCTCATACACATATACAACTAAAATATATAATCTGCATATGAGAAAAATATGCAGTATTTGTCTTTCAGAGTCTGGGTTGCTTCAGTTAATGTAATAATTTTGGGCTCTCACCATTTTTTGCCAAATTCATGATTTCATTTGCAACCAAATAAAATTTCATATCTACATGTATGACATTTTCTTTTCTTGAAATGTATATTATTATTATTTTAAAAAGCTAGATTTTCTTTATGTGTATTTATGCCTATCTAAATTGATTCCATTTTCTTGCTACTGTGACTTAAATGGCAGTTAAAGGAAATTTGCAAGTATTTCTCCAGTAATACTTGTATCCAGAAATGGTTTAGCTGGTAGTTCTACGTTTAGTTTTTGAGAAGCCTTCATACTTTTTTTCATTGTGGTTGCAACAATATCAGGAGCCTTAGACACAAACTTAGAAGTGAGGTTTTAGAAAGGATGACCATCAGAAGAAAGAACAACAGTCTCCACCACTTTGATTCATGTTAAAGAGTTTGAGTTCATATTAGAGGGAAAATGTTGATGCGTATAAATATCATCCTGATTCAAACACGCTACATGTATTACCTGCATAAATTTCCCTAAAGACTGGTCTGTGGTTAAACACTTAGTTTCTACTATAGCCCAATAGCAGACTAAGCACCATGCAACCTGAATTCCCATCTTGATCAGTGTAGTATCTGACCCATCAAGTCATATATTTTATAATCAAATGGAAGTGATGTATAGGAGATCAGGCCTGACTGGGTCCTGTGGGTACAAACCAATTACATGAAAATTGTTAAATGACTGTGGTTCTTACTCCTAGTGCAGTATCTAACGTTTCCAAGCATGTGTATGGTAATTTGTTCTTCCTGGATCTCACCTATGCATGTATCTCATCATTGACTTTCATTCAGTGATGGACAGTAATGTGTAATTATGAACTAAAGTAAAGTCTAAGTTGAATATTTCATCATAAAAGAAATATATCTAATATAAAAATTTGTCCCAGGATGGGATTCCTGTAATATACTGAACTGGATGGTATAGACGGTTTTTACAGTATGGATTTTATGCCACTTTTTTTTTCCTGGAATGTGTAAAAATTTGGAACTTTAGGCTAAAAAAGCCACTGAGTCCTGTGGATAGAGCTTCATGGTATGTTCTTGTGGAAATTGGAAAATAAGAACAGTGAGAGAAACATAGACATATACTCTTCCTGTTTGTATTATTGAACTTGTGCACTTCTTTTTGAATGTCTGTTATTCAAGGAAGTTCAAGTTTTTAGAAAAATGTAACTCATCAATAAATTTGAAACACGTTTTTCTCGGAAAACAACATACAAACAAAGGAAATTGGCAGGATTATTCTCGAGTGTAGACATGTGGCATAGATAATATAAAATATAATTTATTTACTACTTCAAATGCTAATGATTATCAATTACCAGTCTCAAAATCATACACTGAAAAATTACATACAAAACAATGTAATTTTAGCTAAATGGCAAAATATATGAGAGGAGTTGAGATCCCATTGTTAATGATGTAGAATTATACTTTTTCTAAATGCTGGAGGTTTGCTATAAGACAATTTCAATTAAATTTAATAAATTCTGTAAATCAAAGGACAAAGCAAAGAAAGATAAGTCAAGGATACAACCTAGACAGATAAATTGCATGTCCTTTTTTGTCTTTGGCATTGACTCCAACCAGTGTTACACTGTTAACCATTGAAATGGTAGCCAGAAACCCAAACCATTCTGTTATTGATCCTTTTGTCAACAAATCATGTATAAACATTGAAAGCTTCTTAAAATTTTATGAAAAAAAAATCCATCTACTTAGCATCACAAGTAGAGTAGAACTTTCAATAAATATGCACAAGGGAATTTTCAGTTGTGAGTTTACTTTAGAGAACATTTTATTTCTATTATTTCATATTCAGTTAAGGAGTGGCTTCACTGTCAAATTCCTTTTAGTGTGTCTTCTCCTTGTTCTGTTTTCATTACCTCTAATATTTTCTTTCCTACTTCCCTGTGTTCCTCTCTCTTTATTGAACATGACTCTTCTTCAGCAAATGCAATGGGTAATTCTTTAAAAATAGAATCCACTTACTAGAAAGCAAAATGAAGATCAATGATGAAGACTCTCTTGCCATGTTTTCTTTGGTGATGCTAATAGAATGCTTCCAGAGTATTCCCAATCAGGAAATATATGTTGTCATCACTGGACCTCAGAGAGCATTGGGAGCTTATGGCCTGGTGAATAGTCAAGCTATCCTTACTCAAAAATAGATGTCATCAAAATGCTAAGAGTATATGGTTCAGAGTGCTCAGTCACATCTACACTGAACCCTCCAAAGGCTCAGCGCAATTGTGGAAGGTGGGGAAAAGAATAGAAGAGCTGCAGTTAGGGAGTAGTGCTGAAAAATGGAATCTTGTCATCTGAGCATGGCATGGCTACTGCACACATAAACTCACAGAAGCTTTAATTATCTGCAAAGGCCTGCACCCGTTAAAGCCCCACGAAGGGAGAGGTGCTAATGAGACCCCATCCTAACTTGGTGCTGTTGCCAGTTTATGGCTGCTGCTGGGCAGGAGTCACTTTTCTGTAAGGGATGGCGATGGGTTAGGTAGCCTGTGTTCTAATGGGAAATCCCACAGCATGTATGTGTGGGTGGCAATAATCTAATTAAGTATGTTATAAAATGAAGAAAAAAATTAACTTGAAGTGGAAGAGAGATCTTCTGAGCAGAGGGATAGGAGGTGTAGAGATGGTAAGGATGAGCATAACTAAAATAAATACATCTGTGCATTTTCTAACGATAACAATCATAAACAGATGTTGGTGGTAGGCAGGAAAGAAATCGGATGAGCCTTGTAGAGGGCAGAGTTGGAACAGCACCTGGTAGAGCAGCCACTATCTCTACAGGGTTTTCTACTCGATAAGCCATAGATTCTTAACACATTAGCAGACAAGAAAGAGGGGGATTTAAGAGAAATGAAAACAGGAAGTAATATTTAACCATTTATGTAAAGTAGGGACTAGGGGACATATAGACTTCCCTTAACAAAGGAAACAGGACAGATAGTTATGGGGCTAGGGGTGAGCGGACCTGAACTGGAGTATCAAATTGGAGAGTGAAAGAGGAGCAAGAAAGGGAAGCAATACTGGGAGAGATGGCTAAAATTAGGCGCCATTTGAGGGATTGTTTGAATACAGTAAAAGCTTCCTAAAATATATACATATATGAAGGAGATCTGAATGAAATGCCAAGTAATGAGGAATAAAGAGGCCCAACTGGACATCTCTTATCACCAATAAAGCTTCCAGAACTGGGAACATGTTACACACATTTAACTGAATTATTGGTCAAAGAAGCCTGATAAAATACCCCAAATGATCCAGGCTGTTCCCAAGTCTATGGATTGCTCTTTATATACTGGCAGCGATGTCTTATTGCTGTAGACAATACTTACACTATTCATTGAACATGGAGAAATCAAGCTGGTGCCTATATAGAGCCTTTACTACTATGTGCTAGTCTTTGCTGTAGGAAGGTGTTCTGCACACTATCAAAAGAGAAATATAAACACCAGCTCTGCTATGAACCCTTTGGTGGACAATGGTGTCCTGCCTGGAAAATGCTAGAGCAATGGTGGCATAAAGCTTGTGGGGGTAACCAACAAGTATCTGCTTGACTTTAGGCCCACTCTATGAGAATGAACCCATACCTGACACTGCTTGGGTGACCAAGAACCTGACTCTAGAGATCCTAGGGTCCTAGAATAAAGCTATTTACTACAGTTCTACTAATTGAATGTAGCAATAAATGAGTCATGATACATTCTGCTATACTCACAGATCAGGGTCTTGATCAACAGAGAAGCTTTCTTCTGAAACATATGGGAACAAATAAAAAGATCCACAGCCAGAAATGATGGAGAGAGTGAGAGACCATAGAACATGTGGCTCTAAAAGGGATGTCTCTGTCAAATCTGCCTCCCCAGATTTATTTTATTTTTATATAAATAAACATTTTATATTCTAATTTTCATTTTATTTATAGTTTTTCTGTTTTAGCCCCCTTTGTGTTCTTTGTATATATTTTGTGGCTTCCAATTTCATGTTTTTATGGGATTACTGAATGTGCTAATGAGTGTGTCTCTTTGTCTACATATGTTTCTTGTGCCTTTTCTTTGGCTCTTTTCCTTCTATTTGTTTATTATGTCCTATTCCAATGTGTTAACTTTGTTTTATCATAATTAATTATTTATTATATTTAAACTAATATTTAAATATTTATATATAAATACTTAAAATTAAAATATTATATATAATTAATTACATTACTATCCCTTATATGACTGTTTTCTAGTGTCTGTCAGAAAGGGGATGGAACCAGAAGGGAGTGGAGGTGAGGAGGAGCAGGAAGAAGTAAAGGGAGGGTAAATCAGAATCAGAATCTATTATATGAGAAAAAAAACCTGTTTTCAATAAAAGAAAAATTAAATAAAGATTTAATTCTGATAAAAATTCTGATAAAAATATAAGTAATGCATATTCATTGCTCAGTACTGCACATTAGTTGTACTACATATTTTTTACATAGTATTTTGTATATCAAAAGGGAATTTACTATTGGATTATAGGAGATCGTCCGGTTAGTTAAATAATGGCAGTCACACCCTAGAACTCTGAGACTCTAGTAGCTGCTCAACAATCCACAAGGTTTGATGTCTCGGCAGTCCCAATCTGGTGCTGAAGGTCTGTCTGGAAGATTCCTGGTGACCTGTTAGTATTCGCTCTACTTCGGAAGCCTGACGAAGTTGGCTCTGCACCAGCAAAGGGTTGCAGTGGCAACAGGACCGATGGAGTTGACGGCAGCAGTGAAGGCGAGCAAGCGAAGGCTAGCTTTGCTGCTAGATGCTGATAGCAGGTGCCCTGCAAGTTTAGGGTGGGACTCCCTGCTTAAAATACCCGGATGGAGAAGTTCTCTCCCAGGAGTGCCCAGTAGTTCATGTTTTAGCTGATTCTATGTACAATTGACTACCAAGATTAGCAATCCAATAAATATATTGACTTGATCAAATATTTTGTAATTAATATAACCAAGAAGTCAAAATTAGTTCAAAATATGCATGTGTTCTTCCGTACTGGAGTGATAGTAGTAAACTAAGTAGCTAGGAAACTTTACATATGTGTTTTTATATTATCCTCAGTTAAATTAGCAATAGAATTATACTTAAACGTGGAAATAAATAGAATACCAGAAGGTAATAGGACTACATGTAATAGAAATCTTCAGATTTTATAAATTGTGAAAAGCATTTTATAAGTTTTGAAAATATTTTAATAAAACAAAGATATTTTAGTACTAGTCTGTGGTATAATTGCAGATAGATGATGGTCCACAAGATAGCGTTTTGTCTTTTTTTTTTTTTTTATGCTTTATTTACGTTTCAAATGTTTCCCCTTTTCCAGATCTCCCCCTTTGGAACCTCCTTATCCCCTCCCCCTCCCCCTGCCTCTATGGGGTATTCCCCCACCCACCCACCCACACTCATCTACGTTTTGTCTTTGTAAACAGGTTTAATACTCACACCTTATAATCCCAACATAGAAAAAAAAAAAAGACACGGGGATTTTCACGAATACAGACTGTCTGGGCTACAAAGCAAACTGTAGGCCAGTATGAACAACAGAATAAAGAATTAACTCTAAAATGTGTATTGTGATCTCAAAAAGGCAAAACAAAATTCTCACCTCTAGCTTGTAGTACTATGCCACAGGTCAACAACACTCCATGTATATGGAGATCATTAACTTCTTGCAAAGAAGACAATTGAGTACCAGAAACAGAATGATTTGCCCAAGTTTATGTGTAAAATGAAGAAAATAATGGTATATGGCTCATACAACTAACAAATTATTAATATAAAATTGTCTAAAAATATGTGGATTCTAGATTCTTCAGTCTTAAAGTAGAAATACTGGCATCCACTTTGTCAAGAGTAGTAAATAGCTAGTTGGACAGGGTTGTTTTAAAAATTCTGCCTTGTCAATATTTGAAGGCTTGTAAAAGGTACGGATGAAGTAGAAAATATTTCTAAAAGATTCATATGTGTGTGTTTGTTTGTGCATACACACCTGAATGTGTGTGTTTGCATGTGTATATACATGCATGCGTGTGTGTGTGTGTGAGTGTGCGTGCGCGTGCACGTGCCTGAGTGCACGCGTGCGTGTTTGTGGGTGTGTGTGGATATGTGAGTGTGTGCTCACACACTGGTGTTCGTGTATGGCCTCAGATGTCCGACATGGATACTGGGGTCCAGTCTCTGTTCCTGTGCATGAGTAGTTTCTCCATCCATAAAGTCGAAATTCCTTCTATTTGCAAATACTTCCATACTCAGAAATAACATTTAAAAAATTATATTTTTATGTTCTAATCTTTACACATTATTATATTTAACGTTTAGGTTGTTGTGGTGATAATGCTTTTGGTGTTTGTTCATATATTTAAAAAGATTAAGATTCAAGTCATACCAGAACAGTCTGTTTTGAGTTCTGTTTCTATGCAAAACAAAATTTAAGGATCTGAATAAAAACACAGGGGCCTAGAAATCTATTTCCAGAAATAGTAAAACCAGCAATGCCATCTTCTAACCACCAGAGGGCGTCAAAAGACCTGCAACAACTGCGATTCTACTTCCTGAAGAAGAGAAATCACTAAGTCGCTAAAATTCTTAGCAAGTAGTTTACTCAAGATACTAAGTCCTAGTACTCTACAGTCTTAAGATTGAACATTTCTGACGGTTAGAACGAAAACTAAGCCTACAAAATCAGTAGCCAGTTCTCAAATGCAGAGGAATTTCAGGATATTATTTTATGTCACTTTGAAAGCAATTGGAGAGCTTCTGATGCTACTAACAATTACAATGACAAGAAACTTTGGATAAGTGTTACTGAAAAATAGAAATCACTATCTTTTATGTACGTATGAACTGTAATTTTAGATGGATTGTGTATAATATGACTTGCAATCATATTGTATATTTGTGTATACTATTTTGAGTTTTCTTTGAGATCTATATTTTTGGTTGTGAGCCTAGCCTGAACAGCTGAAGCATCTCTCAAGCCCTGCTTTGAAATGTAAATGTTAGGAAACATTCTAAACTAATTTTTAAAAAAATGCACATGTGGGGTGTGTGTGTGTGTGTGTGTGTGTGTGTGTATCTTGCACTTGAAGAGGTTTGGAGGTCACAATTCAACTTGTGGGAGTATTTTCTCCTTATACCTTCTGGATCCCAAGTGTTAGCCTCTGGTTGTGAAGCTTGGTAGCTAGTGATTTTACTCACCCAACCATCTAGCCAGTTGCTGCCCTTTGTTTCTATGATTAGCCACTAGTTTTATGGAAATGTACAATGGTTTTCTGATTAGGAGCCAAAGGGGGGGAAATTCACAGTCATATAATGAAATGAAAAACCACTGAAATGGTTAAATTATTTTTTTCTCTTTACTAGCCTTTCTCTTATCTCTTGAACTTATGGTACAAAAAAATATGTTTTCTGCTTCTCCTAGGGACACAAAGCACATCGCCTGTAGTGCCCAAAATATTTACTATCTTTTCCCCAAAATATCCTTATCTGTAGAAGACACCAACGCTAATGATGATCATGTTATTTTAGACATAACATGACAAGAAATATTGAATGTCAAACCTTTATAATCTATATGAATGCAGAAATACTAAGTTCCTAGTGAAGGAACAGATAAAAACATATATGTACCAAACTTCTGTCAGATACAAGCAAAATTAGCCAAACACAAAAGTAGAGAAAATGTAATGAGCAGATTGAATAAAATATTGATATCATAAAGAAATCTGTTGGTGTGTCAAAAAGCTTTTTAAAAGCTCTCTTGTTCTGACTTTTTTAAAATTATTATTTGCTCATCAGAAGAAAAAAAAAAGTTCTAACATATTAATACGGCCTGTGAAGATCTATCTCATTTCCCTTAGCACTGAGAAATTTTACCAAGGTGAACTCGGGTGCTTTTCTCCCTGTACCCCTGTTATTTGTACCTTTTTACTGCATTCCCAGTAATTAAAACAGCAGGTTACAGATGGGTTATTTCAGCAGGATCACACTTGCCCTCAAGGTAGATGGGCATTGTGAGGCTTAGACAATGTCCATTATTCACGGGCAAGAATCTCTCAGGTTGTCCTTGGAGAAAATTAGCCTAGGCAGATCCCTTGTTTGTCTCATGAGTCTTTGAAATGAACTATGCTAGACACTGTTGGCTGAGTTGCTACTACCGGGAAAAGCAATTCAGTAATTGTATGCTTTTGATGTCAACATGACATGAAGTTGAAGAGACTCTGTTATTCAAGAGAAAATCTGGGCGGAAAAAATAAAAAGGACTTCTTTGAAGCGCATGTTTATTTGCAAAGTAAACTTATTTTCAAGGCGTAGCAGAAGCCACATTCCCCCGGAACATTCTGCAGTTTGTGTTACTTCATTGTGAATCCAGCCTCAGTCTTGGGGGTAAAAAACAAAATTAGGGAGAAGAAGAAGAAGGAGGAGGAGGAGGAGGAGGAGGAGGAGGAGGAGGAGGAGGAGGAGGAGGAGGAG
>JADRCH010000005.1:33989263-34201735 GCA_019843965.1 Rhynchomys soricoides | reverse complement strand
AGGAGGAGGAGGAGGAGGAGGAGGAGGAGGAGGAGGAGGAGGAGGAGAAGGAGAAGAAAGGTGAAGTAGTTTCAGAACAGCATGGTCATCTGATTTTGAAACAGTAAGACATGTTTATGAAGTGCATCCAATGCCTTGTTTGTCCAAATATCTAAGCTTGCGTGGAATCTGGAGAAAGAGCTTGACAGTGTGTGTGCCCCTCAGACAATACAAAACTTACACTCCTATCTAAACCAGCATGGATGAGAGTGTGCTTGCTCTGTATACACAAGTGGCAGGGCCACAGGTTGAATTCAGATGTCTTCCTTTATGACTTTGTATGTGGTTTTTTGTTTTATTTATTTATTTATTTATTTATTTATTTATTTATTTGGAGACAGAAGCTCTCACTGATTCTAAAGCTTAACCTTTCAACTAGACTGGCTAGACAGGGAGCCTTAAGCATCTTCCTATCCTCTACCCATGGGCTTACAAGCACGTGCCTTATTGTGGATTCTGGGCATCCACATTCATGCCCTCATGCTTACACAGCAGGCAATCTACCCACTGAGCCATCTGTCTTAGCTGCTATATTTTAAGGAATGAAAGAATATTACATTTTAAGTCTGATTACTTTTTTTCTGAGTAAAATGGGTTGTAAACTGATATATCACCATTAGAAGGTTTTCACAAGAGCTTGGCATTGTCTCAAGTTCCATTAGAGAGGATCCTAATGTATTTAAAAATGCAGACAATTTTATCAGTTATCAGCTAGGATGCAGTTATATGCTTTTGGTAGTTTTCATATCTCTACACATGTCTTAAAATACCTAGATACCTGCATTGCTCCCCTTGCCCCCACCCCTTATGCTCTGTCAGCATCATCCTGATCATTTCAAACAGTTTAAGACTTCCCAAAGTTGTTGCAGCTATTTAAATCAGAGAGCTGGTCAACACTTCTGGTTCATTCAGACACAGAATTTATTAACAGTTTACCCATTCTGGCCTGTTCTGTAGTCATGTCCTTAGCTTCTCAATAGCCTTGATGGGTGGTGAGCTCTCTTAAGGGAATGACTAAGGTTCATACTTTTCTGCTTCCCTAATAGTGCCTGGAGGATGAAGGTCATTCCAAGGTGACTGAAAAGAGGCTCTCATACAAGGTGTGAATGATTTCAGAGAGCTGTCCATTATGATTATTTGTGCATACTTCTTTCCATTAAAAGCTCAGATAGTTATGCATATGCAGCATTGCTGCCTTATTTGTCACTAGAACAATCTCTTGCAGGTTATGATTAATTTCCCATGATCCCTTGTGGCTTAAGCATTTTGCTATGCATCTAGGAGTTAAGGCTTCAAGACAGTGTTGCCAAAGGCATTACAACCAGTAGTCATGGAGTCATCACAGAAAAGTGAGTATGTTTAATTCCAAAGCCAATGGCTTCCTACTAATATATTAATGCCTATTGTAAGAAAGAATTGTTGACATGTACCACTCATTTTTATCAGTATTTCCAGAATCAGAGAGTTTAGAGGTGAGGTATCTGTGTGTGTGTGAGGGGGGGGCATATTTAACATTTTTGACAATAAGAGATTGTTATTTTTTTTTAAGCAGTGTTGTATTTCCAACTTATATTCAGTGTCTCTTTCTGATCTTGCTAGTTGTATTTTCAACTGAGTTTCCTTTTTCCTTTAAAAGGAAATAAATAAATTCCTTTCAACGAACTTGTATTCAGGGTTGAAACTCAGTTCAACAGGAATTAAATTCTTGGAGCTGCAAAATACCTTCAGGCAAATCCAACCTCACTCATGGTCTTCCTGAGATGTATAACAGAGCCACTCAGTGAGAAGGCATTTGGTCTATGGAGGGATGCAGTCTTTATTCTCAGTGGGACTGTGTGACACACTGCATGTCAGCAGGCCAAGCAATTATGAAATTGATAGCACTGCTTTTTAGTTGTCCATTGTGTCCTTGAGTTAGTGATCTGGATGATTTGCAGTCTTGGAAAATGGGAAAAACATGTTTCTTTTCTTTTTGATTTGTTATTGGTTATTTTATTTACATTTCAAATGTTATCCACCTTTCCAATTTCCCCTTCGAAAACCCCCTATCCTATCTCTCCCTCCCCCTGCTTCCATAAAGGTGCTCCCCCATCTACCCACTCCCACCTAACATAAAGGTGCTCCCCCATCTACCCACTCCACCCTAACATTCCTCTAGGCTGGGCATAGAGCATTCACAGGTCCAAGGGCCTCCCCTTCCATTGATGCCCGACAAGACCATCCTCTACTACATATGCAGCTGGAGCCATGGGTCTCTCCATTGTGTACTCTTTGGTTGATGGTTTAGTCCCTGGGGGGGTTCTGGTTGGTGGATATTGTTGTTCTTCCTATAGGGTTGCAATCCCCTTCAGCTCCTTCAGTCCTTCCCATAACTCCACCATGGCGGTCCCCGTGTTCAGTCTGATGATTGGCTGCGAGCATCCGCGTCTGTATTGGTAAGGCTCTGGCAGAGCCTCTCAGGAGATGGCTGTATCAGGCTCCTGTCTGCAAGCACTTCTTGGCATCAGCAATAGTGTATGGGTTTGGTATGTGTAGATGGGATGGATCCACAGATGGGATGGATCCCCAGGTGGGGCAGTCTCTGGATGGCCTTTCCTTCAGTCTTTGCTCCACTCTTTGTCCCTGTACTCCCTTTAGACAGGAGCAATTCCAGGTTAATATTTTTGACATAGGTGGGTGGCCCCATCACTTAACTGGGGGCTGTGCCCAACCTCTGGATAACCTCTATAGGTTCTCTCTCCCCTTTGTTGGGTATTTCAGCTAATGTCACTCCCGTTGGGGCCTGGGATCCTCTTGTTTTCCTGGCATCTCAGACTTTCTGGTGGCTACCCACCTTCTCCATCCTCCATTGTTACACATATCTGTTCAATTTCCTGACCCTCTGTACATCTCCATCAGTCTCTTCTCCTCCCACACATGATCCTGCTCTTTTTCTCCCTCTCCCGGCTCTCTTCCTCGCACGTCCCTCCCACCCTCTACCTCCTGTGATTATTTTGTTTCCCCTTCTAAGTAGGACTGAAGCATCCACACTTTGGTCTTCCTTCTTCTTGAGGTTCATATTGCTTATGAGTTGTATCGTGGGTATTCCGAGCTCTATTCCTAATATCCACTTATCAGTAAGTACATACCTTGTGTGTTCTTTTGTGACTGGGTTACCTCACTCAGGATGATTCTTATGGACATCATTCTACTTCAATACTGACTTCAAGCCTCACTTTTAAGAGAAACAATGTCTGAAATATAAATTTATGATAAGACCCTATGATCAGATACATATCACACAATTGTTTGCTGACATTCTTACTCATTGGATTGTGTCTATTCAGGAAGTTTACAATTTACCTATTCTCTTCAGTTGTCTGTGTTTTACACTGCACTTATTAGAAACACATGCATGTACTCTAAATTATAATGTCTTGTTTGATTGTCATAGTAAATAACATCAGTTTAGACATCTATTGACTCAAGAATAAGCTTTTGGTTGACCTTTAAATTGTATAATGCATTGAAATCTGTGACTCCTGTAAATTATCAACTTTTATATCCCTGTAATTTTGGAGACACAAGACTTAATTAGTAAGTGATATACATGAAACATACCTGTAATAAATATAAATGATCACACACAGAATTCATACACACTGTTAATAATGTTCTATTTCTTTATTCATGACTACTAAGAATGAAGGAAATATGAAGCTTCAGCTGTAGGTTACTTAACACAAAATATTAAAGCTATTAGGCAGCAAAAATATTCATCTGTATGCTTCTCAGACATAGGTATAATTAATAAAGGAATGGCTCCTGAAGATACTGTCTCCTGGCCCTTACAGAAAGTTTCACAATGTCCAGCTGTTTGCCATTAATCAAAGTAATGGCTGTAGAGATTGTCCTGAATTTGTGATCTGAGTAAACATATTTTGGAAGCATTGAAACAATAAATTGGCATTATACTTCATTGTGGGAAACTTTTGCTTTTCCAAATCTAAAATCAGGGAAACTTTGTGACTATGCTTCCACTGGTTTTGATGGACCTCATTTATGTAACCAATTGTGGTTGCATAATCCTTCATGGTAAGAATGCTTACGTGGTATAAATGAACTGCTTTAAGAAATCCCCAACTTGGGCAGTCGGCAGGTGCTAAAGTGTCCCAGAATCCAGGATTCTTTGTGTGGAAATTTTAAATAGCTCTGCTATTTTTCTTTGCCACTTCAGCAAGTTCTAAAATGTTCTGACATTTCCGTATCTCTAATGGAGACTAGATTGCCATTAAATGGACCTCAACTTTGTTCTTTTTATTTTCATTGTGCCCTTCTCCCAAAGCCCATGATGAGGTCCATTTGTGCATTTCCACCTAAACTGGTTGAGATTATCCTGTACCACATACTTTCTCTAGTACACTGCTTACTATATTTTTTCCTATTCTTATACATAGTAAGACCCTACTGTGTATCTCTGACACCACTGGAACTTCATACATAGACCAGTATGACCTCAAACTCATAGAGATCAGCATGTGACAGCACACCCAGCCCTTTTTTATTTTACATACAGTATAGACAAATAAGTGCTGTACATATTTGGGAACAGCATTTCTTATCTCCAGTTTATCTGATGGTTTACTACATTCCTTGGGTAGAAACACTGTGAAGAGAAAACATGCATTTAACTTAAAAGGCATGGACAAAGATTCATATCAAAAATTGAAATTATGTTTCCCAAATATTTCCAATTTTCCAGGAAACTCAGTTGTTTAGGTCACTAACTTCTTTCTAGTTAAGTCTAATAATGAGAATGTGCTTTTTCATGTGTAGTAAGGGAATTAGCACTGTTTACTAGATATAAGCCAAGGAAAACTTACTCCAAAGCACAGATACTCAAGAAATAAAATCTGAGACTCATTTACATACAGGAGGTTTACTAGGGACTGCTCTTGGAAATGATTAGGTAGGATGATTGAAGACCTGTCCAGCAGAAGGTAAAAGTTAATGCAGTAGAGTTTCAACTTTAGCTTCAGACTGTGATACAGGAAACCCTCCATCTGGGTGGATTTTCAACATTGTGTGCATTGAAACAAAGGCCCAATCTTTAATATCCTTTTATATATCAGTCACTCTATGCAGACCACTCTTGGTTAAATTGGCTTTGGATTATTCTACTGTCTGAGGCCAAATCTAGTTCCTGGACACAAACAAGTCTGAGAGCTACCAGCCACTCATATCCCTAGATATGGGAGAAAATAGCTTTTCACTCCTGAGGAGGAATTAGAAGCAGTGTAGTGATATCTCAATTTTGGTACAGCACTTATTATATCAGCTTTGCATAATAATTATTCTTGATACTTTGTTGTTGAAACCATTTAAGTAAAGCATATGTGGTGGGGAACTTCTATATTGTGCTCTTCTGTGGTTACCTTTATCTTCATATATCTTTAGAAAAGCCAATCTCAGATCCCCACTGAGACCCAAGGGAAGCTGTAGTTAGAACATTATTAGCTTTAATGAGAATAATTTGTACAGAATCCCATGTGTCAGTAAAATAATAAGTGTATCTCTACATGCTGAGCTTTGAGCATCCCTTTGATTGTCTCACCCTTTCAATCGACAAAAAAATTGCTTTTCATGGAGAGCTTTTAATCAAGATAATATTGAAGAGCTTTTATATTTCTGTTGGTTTATTCCTATCAGTTTTTGTAGATGTAATGAAAAACTAATACATTAAACAAAATGGTAGCATTTCATTTTAAGAATATAATATATGTGTTCAGAGTTAAGAAGAGAGGATTTGATATAAATTTTGATGTTTACTGACCTAATCATCACCATGGCAAAAATAAATTGAGGTGTTCAGCAAATACCCAAGAGTGACTAAGTGATGTGCTTGAATCAAACATATCAAAGTTACTGTTGAATGAGCTGGTCAATTTGTATTTAACACTACAAAATCAATTAGATTTGTAATCAGCGTTGGTAACAGATGGCATAGTTATATAGTACCATTTCAGTTGATTAAAAAGTGACTTACAGATGTACTCATGTTTTAGAGCAAGTATTTACATAAAAACATTTATAATTAACACTTTGCTTTATCAATCATAAGGATGTTAACCTTTTACCTAAATGGCACTGGCTAAGCTTACTTTAGTTTAAAGGTTCAGGATTCTAGTAATGTTTAATTATATAGTTTTTATTCCTATGGTTTGTTTAATAAGACAACCTGTCTCCAATCATCATTCTCTTATTATTTAATCTATCAAAATTATTTCCCTTGCAAAAATAATACTTTTGAATGATGAGTATGGGGACCCAGAGATGAAGTGATGATACTCATTTAAGGGTTTGCTTATCAGTGGAGATGGTCCTCCTAGAATTGTGCACTTAATTGTTTGGATTAGTTGATTCATTACTCCAAAGATATAAATTTTATATTCTTTGTAGTTTCATAGAAAAAGTCAATTCCTAAGCTGTATATCATAACCACATATCTTGTAGTTATGAAACTAGGAGCTAGAATATATTGATAATAATTGTCTTAATGAAAAAGTATGACTAAATGGCAAATAAAAGAAAGTATCTGAAAATAGAGAGGAAAAATTTGTTAGGTTTACTTGATAACAATATTTAAATGTGTTCCTGTTAGTATAGCCACAAAGTATGATCGGGGGGGGGGACATTAAGTGTTAAGCAAGGATGGCAGGTGGCAGCGCTGTTTAGCTTCCATGGCAGGAGTGAGTTGTCGTGAACTTCCTAGCCCACAGCCTGAAGCATTTATTAAGACCTGGTTGGTAGTTTAATGTAGCTGAGAGTAGAGGACGTGTCCTTATTACATGTTGGAACATCTTCTGGGTATATGCCCAGGAGTGGTATAGCTGGGTCCTCAGGTAGTACTATGTCCAATTTTCTGAGGAACCGCCAGACTGATTTCCAGAGGGGTTGTACTAGCTTTCAAACCCACCAACAATGGAGGAGTGGTCCTCTTTCTCCACATCCTCACCAGCATCTGCTGTTACCTGAGTTTTTGGTCTTAGTCATTCTGACTGGTGTGAGGTGGTAAAGATCTTTTCCCAATCTTTTGGTTGCTGTTTTGTCCTATTGACAGTGTCCTTTGCCTTACAGAAGCTTTGCAATTTTACGAGGTCCCATTTGTTGATTGTTGATCTTAGAGCATAAGCCATTGGTGTTCTGTTCAGAAAAATTTCCCCTGTTCCCATGTGTTCAAGGCTTTTCCCACGTTCTTTTCTATTAGATTCAGTATATCTGGTTTTATGTGGAGATGTTTGATCCACTTGAACTTGAGCTCTAAACAGAGGGGTAAGAGTAGATTAATTTGCTCCACTATGTTCATAGCAGCCATATTTATAATAGCCAGAAGTTGGAAACGAACCAGATGTCCCTCAACAAAGGAATGGATACAGAAAATGTGGTACATTTACACAATAGAATAATACTTAGCTATTAAAAAGTGACTTCAGGCAAATGGATGAATCTAGAAAATATCATCCTGAGTCAGGTAACTCAGTCACAAAAGACCACACATGGTATGTACTCATTGATAAGTAGGTATTAGGCAAAGAAGGTGGGGTACCCAAGACACAACTCACAGACCACATGAAGCTCAAGAGGAAGGAAGACCAAAGAATGGATGCTTCAATCCTACTGAGAAGGGGGAACAAAATAATCAAGGGAAGTAGAGGGTGGGAGAGACTTGGGAGGAAGAAAAGAGGGGGAGGGGGAAAAAGGAGAAGAGTCAGGTAGGGGAGGAAGTGGAGGAGATGTACAGAGGGTCAGGAAATTGAACAGAAATATGTAGCAATCCGGGATGGGGAACTGGGGGTAGCAACCAGAAAGTCCCAGATGCCAGGAAAGCAAGAGCCTCCCAGGACCCTACTGGGATGGCATTAGCTGAAATACCCCATAAATGGGTGGGAGAACCTGTTGAGAACATATATAGAGGTTAGGCATCCCCCCCATTGAAAGATGGGACCACCCACCCATCTCCAAAATTTTAACCAAGAATTGCTCCTGTCTAAAGGACAGGAGTGGAGCAGAGACTGAAGGAAAGACCATCCAGAGACTGCCCCACCTTGGGATCCATCCCACATGCAGACAATAAACCCAGACACTATTGCAGATGCCAAGACATGTTTGCTGACAGGAGCCTGATATAGCTGTTTCCTGAAAGGCTCTGCCAGATCCTGACCAATACAGATGCGGAGACTCACAGCCAACCATTGGACTGAGCACAGAGACTTCAATGGAGGAGTTAGAGGAAGGACTGAAGGAGCTGAAGGAGCCTTATCTAGCATCAATGGGGTGGGAGACCCTTGGTCCTGTGAAGGCTTGATGCCCCAGTGTAGAAGAATGTTAGGGTGGTGAGGGAGGAGTGGATAAGTGGGTGGGGGAACACCCTTATAGAAGCAGGGTAAGGGGGAATGGGGTAGGTTGTCTGCAGAGGGGAAACTGGGAAAGGGAAAAAATTTGAAATGTAAATTTAAAACATGTAGCTTAGAGTAAATTGTTGTCAAGACTGTGAACCTTCCTGCAATTTTTATGTTATTTGTAAAGAAGTTTTTGCCAAAACCAAAACCAAACCAAACCAAAAATATTTCTAGAAATCATGGGTACCTAGATCTGTTGGATGAGCCATACACAACTATGAAAACATAAGGTGGATTCAAATGATTCACCAAACATTTATTTATTTCGAACTTAGGTAAGGGAGAATGAAATTCAGGAAACCAATAAGGCTTTAGCATCATTATTGTAATTGTGGTTTGTTCAATAAGTCAATCTATGTTAGCATGTCCTAATTCATGTTGCCATTTACTCCATCAAAATTATAGCTCATCCAAACTGTCTTTAGAAATATTGGTGAAGAATAGGTAGTTATGAAAAGAAACAGACAGACAGGAGGACAATCAAGATGCTAGGATGAGAAAACAAGTGAAATACTAGACATAGTGTAGTGTATCTATGGAAGAGAAAAAGAAATATGAAGAGACTTAAGAGAAAACACAGTGTGTGTGACTACTCAGAAATATGTCTTCGAATTGCATAGGAATCAAATTTCATGTCTTTTGTAACAGCAATGGCTAAACATGTAAGTACTCAAAATCATGTAAACAAAGACAAAGGGTCCAGACTTTCCTCACTGAAGACATATTGCAAAATGTACTTCAAGAAGAAAAGCATGGAATGACCAGGAAAATAGGAGGGAATAGTGAGCAAAACAGTTGGTTAAATTTTAAGATATTGATGTCATAAAGAATCCTAGTAATAAATACATTTGGAGTAGTGGTTCTTAACCTTACTGATGCTGTGGCTCTTCAATACAGTCCCTCACGTTGTGGTGAACCTAACCATGAAATTATTCTTGTCATTACTTCATACCTGTAACTTGTATGTTATAGATCACAATATAAATATCAGTGTTTTCTGATGCTCTTAGGCAATCTGTGAAAGGGTTATTGTGACTCCCTGATGACCCACAGGTTGAGAACCATTGATTTAGCAGGATTGAACATAAGGTAGTGCTTAAATATGGAAAGATTATTTTTCACCTTTTAGTTTTATTTTTTGTTTCCTTTGGGGGGAGGTTGCAAAGGGACAGGAAGATGAGTGGGATCAGGGTACAGGATGTGAAATTCACAAAGAATCAGTAAAAGTTAAAAAAATATGCAAATCATATATGCAATGGCCAAAATTTGCACACTTTAGCATTGTATTATTTGTTATGTATCCTTGATACTGTGTTTTTAATTTGTAATACAATTGAGATTGTATTACAAAACATACTGATATTGATTAACTTTAGATTTTAAAGAAATAAATAAGTTTAACAGAATGTTAAAAATGATAAAATAAAATCACTAAAATATCCAACCAAACTCATTGTTATAATTTTCAAATATGGAAATGAAAATCTTCCATTAACCAAATGGACTGTAGAAAAGACCAAGAAGAACAACAAGCATACACATAAGCAGTAAACCAAAGAGCAGAACAAAATGCAAAAATATAGAAACAATTGCAAGTCTATTAGCAATGGGAAATAATATGATGAGTTATTTATCCTGACCAAAAGGCACATTATGATTTAACATTAACCCAAATAAACATGCAAGAGTGATAATGACCACAAACCAGAATGAAGAAGCTCAGGAATAATCAAAGGCATTCTGAGTACACATTAACTTAAAGGAGCAATGAGTCATTGTGTCAAAAACAGAGTCTCCAAAGAATGGAATATTTAGAAAGTAATTAGCACCTTGGGAATTGATTCATTTATTGGGGAATGGAGGATAGAATGAAATCTTGCCTGCAGAGCCCGTGGAAGTCTTTTTCACCCTTGCAGTACACACCAGAGCTCACCAATACATACATGTGGTAGAACTCAGAAATCAAGCTAGAATCCTAGTGGTTGCTATGATTACTCTGCATTGGTTAGTAGTTCTGGGTAATGGAGTGAGATCTTGGTTGGATAAATGAAGTAGAAAGCAAAGTTTTGCTTCCTGAAACATTTCAAAAGCTACCTAAAAATATTTGAATTTAAAAGAAAATTTAGTGAAATGACTGTACACACATCAATAGCTTTGCTTTTATGCTAGAACAAAATGTATTAAAGTACTTGTTTTGGTTGACAATGACAGTGTGCTATGAGTCACATTAACAAGCTGAAGTTGCAAAGGTGTCTGTGAATCTGGCTGATGAGTCAACTCCATCTAGAATCTAAGAGAGCCAGGTGGCTGCAGGTACATCGAGAGTTTCTGTGGAGAATTCTGTTCTCAGTCATTTCTCCATTCCCCGGGAGTAGAGAGGCCATTCTTCCTCAGTTCTTTCCAGAACTGTCTGACATACTTGATGCATGCTTTCTGCAGCATTTGAACATTATGGGTCAGTTTGTGATTTGGACTTGTTAATTTTAGGGACAAAAAAGATTGTTGCTGACAGTGATATGTGACTAGTCGTATCGCAGGGTGAAGACAACCACCATGTCTCAGACCCCCTCCTCGCTCCTGAGGCTGGTTGGCTTTAGAGCAATCACTTTAGATTTTGGGATGATATGTGGCATTGGAGATGCTAGAAGTTAGCCAAGAATTCCTGACAATTAGGGTAGTGATTTTTCTAGGCCAAGTTACTTACATCTGGATTTTCTTTCCATGACAGAGAAAAATCAGTTTTCTTACTATCATTGGTGGGCTGGTATTTGGGGGCTTTTCAGTCTTACCTACTCACACTTTTTTGTGTCCCTTTTCCTTCCTCAACCTTCAGAATGTGGGTAATTAGAACTGAGAGTAAATTTAAAGCCAATATAAGGAAGGAAAAACACAAACAAACAAATTTCAGAGAAAAGGGATATCAATATTATGTATCAGGATTGAAATGTTTCCCAGTGATTTACTGATATATTATGCCAATAATTCTTTTTTAAAGATTTATGTATATTTACTTTGTGTGAATGAGTGCTGTGTCTGCATGTGTGCAGAACAAGCATGCCTGGTTCTATCTGAACCCAGAAGAAGGTGTCAGATCCCTGAAAATTGATGTTTCAGATGGTTAGGAGCTGCCATGTGGGTGCTGGGAACTGAACCCCGGTCTTCTGCAAGAGCCACAAGTGTTAACATCTAATGTATCTCTCCAGCTCCGCCTACAATTCTCAGTTAAACTATTGATCACCTGGCTTTAGAACTCTTGCCTTGAAGATTAATTGCCCCAATGGAAGTATAAACCAGAGAATAACGAAAACCCATAACTTTTTCAACATTTTAAATAATTTTATTTTTATTTTCTGAACACTGCTGTTTTACCTGCATGGGTGTCTGTGTGAGAATTTTGGGTTCCCTGGAACTGGAGTTACAAATGATTGTGAGCTGCCATGTAGTGCTGGGAATTGAACCAGGTCTTCTGGAAGAATAGCCAGTGCTCTTAACTTCTGACTTATTTTTCGACTCTCATAAATATTGTCCATTTTTAAGTTGAAAACAAAAACAAATGTAGGCTTTAGATATCAGAATTTTACATGCTTTCTCTTTTCACAGATCTCAAATGTAAATCAGAAAGGAATAAGGATTTCTGAGAAGAGGCTGGGTTTCCTGGCTAAGCACAATAGGGTGGGGGTGCCACAGGGTGAAAATTAAAAGATAAACCAGATAATTTAGTGGTCTTTGAGGCTATAGAGCTTGACTCTCAATGTTATCTCTAGTTTTCAGAGTTACATAGACCTCAGGGTTATAAACAAGAACTGACATCACCTTGGCAGCTCTGCAGGGTTTCCTGTACCCTCAGAATTACATGGAAGAACTTAAACGTTTCTTTGTACTTTCCAGAATACCTGCAGAAGTGAAGATCAGGAGGCAGGCTCAGAGAGCTGTTGGTCACTTCAGAACACTAATTATTAGAGATGGATACAGTGGTGTCAAATGACATGGGAGAAATAACTCATAATTTAGGACCAGGAAGGACTATACATTGATTTATGAGTTAGGAACCATTGGGAAGAGGGGATGAGCCAGTGACCAAATTCTCTCACAATTAACTGCATTCCATTCCCTAAACCCATAGAAAATTTACTCAGAATGACAATGCATTACTAATACATAGGTGAGATGAAAATTAAGAACTCATGTGTATATATGTGTATTCATTAAATATAAAACCTTAAAGAAATGTTCTATGAAGATCATAACAGCTTTATGAAATAAATAAACAAGTAAAAGGCAGCCACACAGTTTAAGCATAAAGACAATTAAGAGAGAACGTAGAGAAAGTACTTGACTTTTTAAAAAAGTTTAGATGATACAAGCTCCACCTATAAAAATGTATCTAAGGCATATCTCTATTTACTGGCTTTGTCAAGCTACACTCTGCTTCCTAAGCTTCAACCACCTCCTTATCATGCCATGAAACTATGAGCTATAAATAGACAGAAGCAACTTTGGGAGGAAAGGGCTTAATTTGACATATATGCCAAATCATAGTCAATCATCAAGAGAAGTCAGCGCCGAAACTCAAGCAGGAGAGGAGGTGCGAACCATAGAGAAAAGCTTTTATTGGTTTGTTTTTCATGGTTTGCTCAGCATGTAGTTTATAAAATGCAGGATCACCTGTCAAAGGCTAGGTTAGCACTGCCTACAGTGGGCTAAGAACTCCCACGTCAATCATCAATCAAGGAAATGGTCCAAATACTTCCCACACTATTTTCTGATGGAAGCAATTTCCTGACCAAGCCAGCTTAGTCAGACAACAGGTTCTCCAGGGTAGGAGTGAGGATTAAAAAGAAAAAAGACAATTAGACAACATTGTAGCATGACTTCAGCCAGTTCTGAAGCTGAGGTGGGTTTATTTTTTCCCAATCTGCTTTTATACCATTTTAATTACTTGCAAATAATAAGTTCTAGGTTAAGGAACAAGCAAGACAATAAACACAAAAAGTCAAGGAACAAGCAAGGAAATAAACAAAGTCCTGTGATCACTCCTTTGATTGCTGTTTCTAAGGGCCTATCAGGATAATCAAGATATCTGAGCCTTCTTCCCTGTCCTAGTCCAAAGTCATATTCATGCCTGAAGCCTACTTCCTTCTTCTAGCCTAAAATTAGATTCCTGCCTGAACTTAATTCCTTGTCTTGGCCCAAGGTCAGATTCCTGCCAAGTGGCCCTAAAAGATCTCCACAATTTCCCAGTCATGATTGCCTCTCCTCTAATATGTTCATTTTTGTGCTAAGTTAATAAAAAAAAAAATTATCAGTGCATGCAGCACACATGCACTGATAGTCAGTCTTCACGATCCAGCTGGCTCCCTAAAGTCTATCATCTGGCATACATGCCTTAACCACATTGTTGTGGGAGAAATCAAGTGCAAATCATGGGAATGAGAATTCCATGTTAAGTGTGAAGATGTCAAACATGTCTAGACTATTAATAGATTAGAGTGTTGACACTAAATAGTCTCCTCAGACAGCTAAATAAAGTCTGTGACCAACATTCAGCCATCTCTCTACCATTGTTATCCGAATATGTTGCTAAGAGAGAATATATATATATATATATATATATATATATATATATATATATGTTTATCTCCAGCATATGCTGCAATCATGTCAGCATTGTAGACTGAAAAGTTTGTAGCAGGATTGGTGTTTAGCTTTCTTCTGTGTTGGCATGCAGAGTACCTTCCAGACACAGCAACACTAGTTGGTAAATTGAAGGCTCTAATTAGGCACTAGCTCAATCAGCTGATCTATTGTGCATGCTGCACTGTGTAGGTGTTGTCTTCAATAATAGGGTCTTATCATCAACTTGGGAAGAGCAACCCAAAGCCTTGGCAACACACTGAGTTGTTTGTGGGTTCATTCATATTGGAAGTCCTCCACTGATATTTGTTGAACCAGTGTGTTAATAGGAATTTTTAGAAAGAAGGATAAAAGGGAAAGGGGGACTATGTTATGAATGACAGCAGAATACAGAAATAACCAAAGGATCTTTGTGGAGAAACAAAAGATCTACAACCAAACTGGCAAAATCTGCCCCTATCAGAGCTGTAACAGTGGTTGCATGAAATCTTCAGTAAGATGGGAAACATATGCATCATTGATTGTAAACGATAAACTAGGAAATTCTTCTTTCCCACTGAGCATGCAAACTAGGTAAGATATAAAGAAATGCTTCTGTAGCCATTGTGTTTATTCTTAACCACTTGTAGCCTACCTCTTGTAGCTCAAACTCATGCTTGAACATTACATTCCATGCAACAATAGCATCTAGTGATAGAAGTTGAATTGCCAATGTCACTTGAATTTTCCTGCTAATTGTGATATAATTACAATGGCAGGACCAAGTCCTTGCCTTAGAGTTGGGGCATATTCAACTTTTATACCCCTGGTACATTTATTTTTGTCTCACTTTTGTTCTAGCTTTCCTTCATTAATATTCATCTGCTCATGATAAGTAGAAATGTCAAGGTATATACATATTGCACAGTTTTTCAGATGCTTCCGTGATGGTTCCTGTCTTAGTCAGGGTTTCTATTTCTGCACAAACATCATGACCAAGATGCAAGTTGGGGAGGAAAGGGTTTATTGAGCTTACACTTCCATGCTGCTGTTCATCATGAAAGGAAGTCAGGACTGGAACTCAAACAGGTCAGGAAGCAGTAGCTGACACAGAGGCTATGGAGGGATATAACTTACTGGCTTGCTTGCTTCCCCTGGCTTGCTCAGCTTGCTCTTTTATAGAACCCAAGACTACCAGCTGAGAGATGGTACCACCCACAAGGGGCCCTCCCTCCTTGATCACTAATTGAGAAAATACCTTACAGCTGGATCTTATGGAGGCATTTTCTCAACTGAAACTCCTTTCTCTGTGATAACTTCAGCTTGTGTAAAGTTGACACACAAAGCTAGCCAGTATAGTTCCGGTATATGAAAAATGAGACGCTAATATCAGTCTCATATAATTGCTGTTAGTAGAAAAAGATTTGATGTTTGTTATGTCTCCATCCCAAAACACATGGTAAATGCAATCATGTTACTCCAGTAACTCCATCTCACTGAATGATACACATCCTTCTGGGTAACTGCAGAGTCAGAGGACACCATTTCCAGGCATTTCCTTAGGCAGCTAGCATTTATTTATCAAAATAATGTTATCCTTCCCTTGAAGTTGCTACACATATACATGAGCCCATCTTTGGTCTCTTGGCCTGTTTTATGGCCAAATAGGAAAATTGAGTAAAAGTTTTAAAACCACCTCAGAATTAGAAAAGCTTCCAAGTGACATACAGCATAGATCATCTTGACAGAAAAGTTATACATGTATTGAATCAACACTCAGTAAAGCTACAGTCTTATTTCTACAGGGAATAAAGTCAAATTCAACCTATCTTGGTGCACATAGGCTAGTGTGGGACCTTCTTTTAAAAATAGAAGTGCCCTGACTAATCTGTTACATTGGCAACAGATCTAAGAACTGTAGAGTGTAAATTGTGATGATTTTAGAAAATGAAGACAAGAAAAGACATACTTGCCTCTTCTATCGTCACTAAGTTAAATGTGTCACTCAGCTAGAGCTGCAAAGAAATTTAATTTAGATTTTAATTTTTTGATATATAATTGACAAAGGGAATTTGTGTGACTTCAAAAAATAACTCTTCAAAAATCAAACAACAGAAAAAATATTTTCTTAAAATGGAACGACTTTTGAGAATATTCTGAAAATGGGCTCTGTTCTGAAAAAAAAAATATGAAGACAGACTTTGTTCCATGATTTTCTTCATAAAACTCTTACAGTTGCTTCTGCCACAGGCAACTTTGCTTTTGGGTATTTAATAATTTTTAAAAAGCTTATATTCTATTTAGCCAATATTATCAAGGGTTCATTTTATATTAAAATTTGCAAATTGCTGGTGAACTGAGTGACTTACAAAGTTCCAGATATTATGGAAGCAAATGTACTTTGGAATATAGTAGATGCTTAAAACTTCTGCCTTGTATACACAAGACTTTAACATAAACTGCAAAGTCATGGTGACCACATAGGAAAAAAATTTACTGATGAGACTAAGTGTGCTATATTAGTATTTGAATATAAGAATAGATGAGGAAAAATAATCCTATATCAATGATAGGGACAAGATCTTCAATAAGATAACAGAACCAAATTTCCCCAAACTAAGAAAAGACATATTCACATATGTAAAAAAACCAAATAGAGTACAGAATAGACAAAACCAGAAAGGAGGAAGGAGAGAGAGAGAGAGAGATCTCCCCATTGTATATCATAGTGAAACACTAAATATATAAAAGAAAGAAAGGTCCCTAGAAAGCCTGCAAGTTGTTAAACAAAAATCACATATAAAGGAAAACCCATCTGAACACTGAAAGCCAGGAGAACCTGCAGTAGTGAGTCCCAAGTCCTTAAAAAACAGACTACCAGGACTATAGAGCACTGTACCCAACAAAACTATCTGCCATATTTGAAAGAGAAAGAAAAACTTTCTCTACAGAATAAAATCCCATACCCAGCAGACCAAACCTTAAAAGATACATGAAGCAGTATTTTTTGTTGAAGAGAGGAATGGGCATAGCAATGAGCCTCTAAAAAGAAAAGAAAACTATAATTGTTAAACCATAAAGTACCACTGAGAAGGCAAATAACAACAAAAATCAACAATACCATGATTCTAATCAGACACACCTCTTGACATTAACTTTAGATGTTAATGGCTTCAATTCTCTGATCAAAAGATGTAGTTTGGCTGAATGGATCAAGCAATAAAATCCATATTTCTACTGTTTGCAGGAAACACATCTTAAAGACAGGCACTTCCCTAGAGGGAGAGTTGGATAGGAATGCTCCAAGCCAACAGATGTTGGTATCCCAATATCTGACAATGAGCAGAAAACATAAGCAGAGAAATATTATAATTAACTGACATAACACATCTAAGGGAACTAATAAATATTACAGATTATTCTACCAAATATCAAAGAATATGCATTCTACCAAGCGGTACAGAGAATCTTCTATATATAGATCACAAACAAATTTTATCACATTCAGAAATATTAAAAAAAAAAACAAACCAACTTAGTGGTGTCCTATCGGACCATGATCCAGTAAAGCTTAAAACTATCAGCTAGCAAATCTTTTGTAAGTACACAAACTCATTGCAATTAAGCATACTAAATAATAAATGCATCAAAAAAGAAATCAAGAAATAAACAAAACTTTCCTGGAAACAAATGAGTGTGAGGCATAACAAAAGCAAAGCTCTGAGACACATTGAAAGGATACCTATGTGATACATCCAGAGCTCCAGGTGCCTCTATTAAAAAAACAGAAAGAGCCAACACAAGTGACTTAATGATGCAACACAAAAATTTGGAAGAGCAACAAACCAAATACTAACCCATTAGACAGAATGACAATAAAATTCAGAGCCAAACCTGATGAAATACTGAGGAAACAATGCAAAGACTCAACAGCTCTAAAATCCATAAAACAAGATTTAAAAAATAGTTTGCCTAGTTAACCAAAAGAAAAAAAAGATGGACTCTAACTGCATCAGAAATTATGAGGAAAAACATTACAATAGACACCTAAGAAATACAGAATATTATAAGCAAAGACATTAAAAACTTAGTTACCTTGAGTTGAATAAATTTATAGATACAGCCAAACTACCAAAATTAGATCAAGAAGAGGTAAATAACCTAAACAGACCCACAACAAATGAAAAGATTGAAACATTAATAACAGGCCCAGATGGATTCAACATAGAACTCTATCACACTTGCAAGGACGTTCTACACTCAATCCTTTTTAAATTATTAAAAAAAATTGAAACAGAATACCTCAAATTTCTTCTTTGAAGCCAAATCTAGGTAAAGACACAAGAACAAACAAAAGTCCAGGTCAATATCGTTCATGCACATATATTAAAAAAATGCTCAGTGTGTACCAATTCAGCTCTATAGAAGTTACTAGAAAGAAAACATCAGTGTGAAGAGGTTACCTATACCCAAGAGGACACAAGAGAAAAATAATTCCATATCAGTAAATCAAAAGAGGAGAAATCAAAAGAACACATGTCAAGAACAAAACAGCAGAAATGAGTTAATAATCAATAAATCTCAATATTATCGGTATTAATGGTCTCAATTCCCCACTACAAAGACACATACTAATGGAATGTATTAGAAACAGAAATTTATTATGCTGTTACATCCAAGAAACACACTTCACCATCAAGGACAAAGATATCTTTACACTTAGGATAAACAGATAAAAGAATTCAAAAATGAATTCAAGAAGGAAGCAGACACAGGTATCTAATATCTGACAAAGTAGACTACAAATGTAAACTAATCAGAAGCCAGAAGAACACTAGATACTTATTAAGGGAAAAATCCACCAAATGGATATTACAATCTAATTATTTGTTCACCAAACACAAGGCACACAAGTTTATAAAAGAGATACACGTACAACTAAAATTACATATTGACTTTAATACAGTAAGAGTGGGTGACTTCAAAAATCACCTTTTTCCAATAGCTTGGTTATCCAGACATAAACTAATCAGAGAAATTGTGGAACCAAACGATGTCAAAAATCAAATGGACCTCATAGGTATCTACAGATCACTCAACCTGAATAGTGATGAATACACACTATTCGCAGAGGCTAATGAACTTTCTCCAGGCTTGTCCACATATTGGAACACACAATAAGTCTCAACAGATACAAGAAAATTGACATAGCATCCCGCATATCATTATAACTTAAAGTTGGTTATCAGCAACCACAGAAATGGCAGAGGCAGAAAGTTTACAAACTTGTAACAACTGAACAACTCACTGCTGAATGAAATCAAGAAATAAATATAAAACTATTTAGAATTAAAGGAATATCAAAACACAACATATCCAAACTTATGTGACTCAATTAAGAGAGCTTGTGAGTTAAGTTCAAAGCACTAAGTATCTACATAATTATTTAATATGTAATTATTTAGTAATTCTTTATTAAGATTTTGAACCTTGAAAACCAGGATTTTTTTTCTATGAAAAATTTAATGGGTTATTACTCAATCAAACCACCTTATTTCTTGTATTTGAAAACTCAGAATATCTTCATATATTATAATACAATTGAATATTATATCATCTGTTTCCAAATGAATTACTACTAGCTTTTTCCCCAAAATCTGAAAGAAGATATCTCTTTCTTAATAAAAACTTTCTGTCCAAAATAAATCAATCTTGTCAATAACAGGAAAGGTCCAGAAACACCGTTTTTAGATTGTGATGTCCTGAAATTCGCAGACAAATGGATGGATCTTGAAAATATCATCCTGAGAGAGGTAAGGCAGTCACAAAAGAATGAGCATGGTATGTACTCATTGTTAAGTGGTTATTAGCCCAAGAGTTCGAAATACCCAAGAGTCACTTCACAGCAACAGTAGGGCGGAGTGTCAGGTCCCAGATGGAGGACTTGGAGAAGAGACTGAAGGAGCTGAGGGAGTTTGCATCCCCAGGGAAGCAGCAACAGTGGCAACTGGCCTGACCCCCCGATACTCCTGGAGACTGATACACATAGTATCAGAATACACATAGAGAGACCCATGGTGCTGGCCACATATGCGGCAGAGGAGAGTCTTGTTATCCATCTGGGGGAGGAGAGGCCCTTGGACCTGAGGGTGTTAGATTCCCCAGTAGAGGAGAATGCCAAGGAGGGAAGACGAGGGTGGGTGAGTGGGTGGGTGGGAGAATACCCCCATAGTGGCAGAGGGAGGGGGGAGGAAATGGGGAGGTTCCAAAGAGGAGATCTGGAAAGGGGGAAACATTTGAAATGTAAATAAAGTAGGAAAAAAATTAAAATTAAAAAAAAAATGAAGCAGGAACTAACAACAAATGCAGCAAAGAAACATGAGTACTATTAGAGAGTTTAGCTGTAAAATATATATATGTATATGGGCTGGGGAGATGGCTTTGTGATGAAGGGCTTGTCATATAAGAACAGATCCCCAGAAGTCATGTAAAGCCAAACTCATGAATGAATGTCTGTAATTCCTCTTATAGTGGTGGGAGGTCAAGCCAGAAGAAGCACTGGAAGCTTGTGGACCCACTAGACTAGTGTACATAGCAGCAAACATCAAGACCCTGCTTCAAGCAAGATGAAAGGTGATGACTCCATGTTTGTCTCTGACCTCCTCACAGGTGCTTTGGCATGCACAGGCTGGGACTCACATGGATGTTTGCATCTGCACACATATAAATAATTTATGTAAATGTTTTATATTTAAAATTAAATACTGTATACTATGCAAGAAAAAAAAAAGATTGTGATGTCCATTGGAGGATTAATTGCTCATATATGGTGTGTCCAGCCCAGGCAAATTAAGAACAAAGCGAGTTTATTATGATGGGAATTTCTTATGTCATATGCCAGCCATTTGGCCTTTTGGGCAAAATGACTTCAGCAATTCTCTTGGCTAAATGCATTTCCCTTACAGTCTATACACATATACCATTTACAGTCTTTTTACCATCAAAGATTTGCTGAAAACTGTTTTCAGACTTGGACTATTGGCAGCTACCCAAGTAGTTCCTACAACTGTAAAGGAGAGAAATGAGGAAAGAGCAAAGACATATTTCAGCTTCAAATCCACATTGGATCTCAGACTAAGGATTATAATTTAAAATTTGAAATTTAAAATGGTTTTTACTATTTTATTATTTCTTGTCGAAATATGATAATTAGGAATTATCTTTTTACAGTGTGTTTTAAATGTGTGTGTGGGTTAGAAGACATGTAGGAACAGGTACTCTCCTTCACACATGTGGGTCCCAGGGATGGAAGTTAGCTTGCCAGGATTGTCAGCAAGTGCCTTTAACCATTGACAGACCTCACTGACCCCGAAAATTAATTTCTTTAAATTTAGGAAATGTTTTTTGACTGTTTCAAACATATTCTAGATTTATCATTAACACATAGTGGTATGCAGAGAGATTTATTATCCCTTAAAAGATAGATATCCTTTTCATTAATTCCCATTTAAAATTTTTATAATTAAAAATACCTGGATAATTAAAATTAAACCAGACTACTCTGTCTATATAGCATGAAATATATTCTTCATTCCAATAAGACAATTATCCCACAAGGAAAAAAAAATCACGTGTCAAACATGATCAATGAGATATTTAAAAACATATTCCAACTTACAAGGTTAGAATGTCTTCTATGTCTCATTCCCTTATAATTGCTTTGATTTGAAAAGTAATCTTGGTGTGTATACTTCATTTAGAATATCCAGAGAATTTAGTAACTCATGAGGAACCAGAGGAGAGAGAATCATCCAAAGAAGGAGATTTAGAGTATAGAATTAATAAGTGGGTAAAGATGAATCTGGAATTAGATTAAATGAGGAGATGGGAGGACAGGGTAAAAGAGGGAATGTGAGAACAAATAGCTAATAATAAAGGCCTTTTGGAATGCCATATGGAAACCTTTAACTCTAGAAATTCCTAAAATCTAAAAAAAAGAACTTACACACCATATAATGGGGAAGACAATGCTCCAGTGCTGCCCCATAAATCCCACAGTACCAGGAATAGGTTATATCTTGTTGACTCATTGGCCAAAGGAGTCCAATAGACATCTCCCTCAATCATTGCAGGCTATTTCTAATGTCATTGGCTACACTCTACATCCAGGTGATAGATCTATTGCTGGAGACACAATTTATTTATTTCATTAAAATTGGAGAAATTGAGTTGCCTAATTGGAGGCTATAGCCCTCACAAATTTCTTAGTAATAGAAGATATCATGTGCACTACCAGAGGAAAAAGTTAATCACCAGTCTTACCAATTTACAAACCCTGTAACCTATAACAGCAACATTCCTGTAATATATATTTTGCCATAGTGGCTCAATCATGAGTGTAACTGATCACTTTTCCTTCATTGGATATAAGGTCCACCCCATTAGATAAAATCCACACCTGACACTGTTAATGAGGACAAGGTCCTGAGACTAGATAGGTCATGGACCTAGTGGAAAACCTACTACCATTACTCTGCTAAAGATCTTAGCAATAAAATAACTCCCAAAGGCATATTGCTGTATTTGTAGATCATGGCCTAGCTCAGCCTGCATCATAGAAACTTCATGAAGTAGATGGGAACTAATACGGAGACCCACAACTGGACAATGTACAGAGAGTGGATTACCTTGGAGCACTCAGCCCTAACTTGGAAGTCTATGTTAAGTTCCTTCCTACTCAATCGCAGAAATCTATGCAGAAGAGGAGGTGCAAGTGCCAGAGGTATTAGATGAGTCCAAGGAAATAGCTTTTCCCAGATACAACAGAACTGATGCCCACATGAACACACAGAGGCTGTTAATGAATGCAAAAGGCTGGCACAAAAAAGAAATCAGACAAAATCCCAACATCGATTCAAAGTCAAGTTAGATGGATAGAGAGATGGGGAGATCTGGGAGGAGTTAGAGAGTAAAAAGAATATGATGGAAGTGTATGAAAATTTATAAACAATTAAAATGCAAAAAATTCTAAAAAAGTAATTTTTGTTTAGAAAACTGGGAAAATAGCCATTGAAGACTTATTATCAGTAGATGTGTACTTCACTACAATTTTTCATAAAATATAAAATTTGATATTTTAAAATATATTTTATTTAGATCATGAATTCAAGGCATTTTAACAACTCTTTTTCACCCATTGAAAAAGGTTTATAGCTGAAGGATTTAACAACTATGAATATAAAACATATTTGATTAAATATGTCTATGGCCATATAAATTGATACTTAATCAAAAGGTTAATATATTAAAGAACCATGATTTATGACTTTCTCTAAAGTGATTTGAAAAAATGATGTCACCTGTGATTGGTATTTGTGTCAAAATTAGGGACAAAATGGTGGTTTTAGCCGTGAAATGCTGCTGTTAGTTGTCTTTGAACAGTCTTAGTTACTTGATTTTACCAATATAAACTTGGGAGCCAGATGCTATGGTGAAAGCCTGCTAGCACAGAGAGGCAGAGAAAACACCTAGCTGACTTTCCTTCTCAGCTAATGAATGCCCCAGTAAAAATGCCCCCTCTCATGCTGTCTCAAAAACACTCCTTCAACCTGAATATCCCTCCCTTCTACTTCCTGTGCATTTCTCTATCCATCCTCCTGACGGCCTCTTAATCTCTATGCTTTTTTCTTAATAATCCTATGCTCACTTCCTGTCAACTGCTTGCTTGACCTATGGTTGACTTTATTTAATCCTATTTACAACATTCAATCAGAATGCTCTTGGATGTGTTAAGGCTGAGCCATACTACAACTAAAAACATTTTTTTTCCCAGTAAATAATACAATCTCCGGGTTCACAGTGTGAACAAATATCCTGCAATAGTTAGTAAATGTAAATTTATTTTAAAATATATACTTGATAGAAATTAGAGAAATAACAGAAGATATTAAATGAACAGAATATTTTGTGCTTAAAAGCAAAAAGTAGTAATAAGTTTCCTTTAAAATGTTCAAAATTTCATCAGTCTTTGCTATGGTATTCCAATTTGCTGCAATCAACTCTCTTTGGAGTACTTCACTACATATATCTTCTTCTATTAATTCTTAATGGTGCTATTCTGGTTAATATGGATTTCTTTAAAATTACTATTGGAAGCTTTATAATTGTAAGGGATACCTCCAGTAAAAGATAATGACTTCTGAAGTGGTCGCACAACATCAAAAGTTTCCAGAAATGTTAGAAATTATTCTGTTTATTTTCCAGGAGTACTTACTAGTATATTCTCAAAGGAAGACTAAACCCAAACACAATCAAGTTTCAAATATTAGAAATAACAATTTCTGAAGTCCATCAGAGGAATGTAAAAGCTCACAGAAGTTATGACAGTAATTGACATTTGTATGTTTTTCTTTTCTAATTTAAGAAGCCAGAAAAGATATCTTGTGCTATTCTTGGAAAAATGAAATAACTAAAATAATTAACACTTGCTTTTTTAAAGTTTAATCAAGGCAAAAGAGTATGTCAATAGCTCGGAAAGACATGACATTGAAAACCTTGTTTAAGTGTAAACTCAACCATGGCTCTCAACTTTAGAAATGACTAACAGAAAATCCAGAGCTAAAACAGGTTGATTTTTTTTTCAAGATTTCCTACAGGTTATGTTCCTGATACTGTAGCATCCTTTCCCCCAGTCGTCATCCATTATCATCATAAAAAGCAGTTTGTCCTTATGTCTGTAGTCTTGCTTAAGGACAGTGTAGTTCTTTTTTATATTCTCTATATTTTATATTTTATATTCTTTCAAGAAAAATAGATTTAGGGTAAAGAAAGTCTTCCTGTATTTGGGTCATAGATCATGCTGCTCGTTAGCTTTATAAATTTGACATATGACTTTTTCTTTGTGAGTTATTTATTTACTATGAAATGAAGCCAATAATTTTTACTTTACAGATTAAGGATGGCTATTTCATTTACATTGTTCTCTCTCTCTCTCTCTCTCTTTCTCTCTCTCTCTCTCTCTGTGAGTGTGTGCACGCACACATCTGTGTGGTATGAGTGTGCATGTGTATATGTGTGTGATTGTGTATGCGTGTGTGCACAAGTGTGTGGAGGATAGATGCTAACATTGGGTGTTTTCCTCTATCACATTCTATTCAAAGTTTGGAGACAACCATAGAGATCACATGTTCATCTGTACTGACTGGTCTTATGGCTCTGGGATCCTTCTGTTTCCCTCTCCAGAATGGACATTATGTGCCACATCATAGTTCTTTAGCGTGGGTACCAAGAGTAAGAATTCAGGTCCTCATGCTTGAGCCATTTCCCAAGATTCTCTTTTTCTTTGAAAAAAAATTTTTTTTTTAAACAAATCTAGTCTGGGAGAAGATATACCATATGCAGTTGATATTTTATCGATAGTAACAGAACCTCTGTATGTTAACTGAACAAATTAACCCCTGGTTATATTCACCTTCCCAAATGTCCTTGCTACACCATGACCACAATAAAATACAAAAATGGAGAATGTGCTGAGTTCTGAAATGTTTTCTATATCTTACTTTATTCCTTTTCTTTCATGATTTCTGTTGACTGGAGACTAGATCCATAGTAGCAGATGCCCTAGCTACAGGACTGGAACAATTGGTATGCTATAACTTAAAAGTCTACATAAAAAAAAAAAAACAAAAAGCAAAAGAAAACAAATCTTAGAAAACTGTCATCTGAGCCCACAGGCTGAGGCTGTCAGATTGCTGTACTGCTGTGATAAATTTTTATATTTTATTGAAGGCAGGAGGATAGTGCAATTTCAGTTTTCCCTATGGTAAAGAAAGCTGAACTTAACACTTCCCCTGAGCTGCCTTTGAGGGTGAGGCACAATAGAGATATTATTCACCTGTTCTCATAGTTTATCTTAATAGCTCCTTTGTCAAGATATTTTTACGTAGGTTCTTAGAATTACTTGAATTAAAAAAACAACACAGAAACATTTCTATGACTCAATAAACTTGGTATAGCAGAGGATTATAAAGACACTTAGACATTGGTGGTTTGGATGAGAATGTTCCCTGACAAGAACTTGGCCTCTAGCTGGTGGCGCGGTTTGATGAGGTAATGTGGTCTTGATGGAGGAAGTATATTACCAGGGGCAGGCTTTGAGCATTCATAGCTTGGGCCCCCTTTAGCTCATTCTCTCTGCTTCTTGCCCTGGCCTCTATTACCATACCTCTCTTACCTTTGCGGACTCTCCCTCTGGAAGTGTAAGCCTAAATGAACTCCTTCATCTATAAATTGCCTTGGTTTTGGTTTTTGAATCACAGCAATAGGAAAGTGACTAATAGAGAAACTTAAAGCAGGGGACTTTGTCTTTCTTCCCTCATTAACTGAGCTGTAGATTCTGTACATTTAACATAGTAAGACTACAAAGACTAATTAGTATTTGGCCATTTCTTCTGGATACTGCTGCTGTGTAATGCAACAAGTACCTAATTTAGTGGTGTTTCAAATCCATTTTAAAGACTCTGTGAATGAAGATTTTAGACATGGAACAGTAACGAATGGTAGACTCTGTTTCATGATGTCAGCCATCTGAGAGGAGAAGAGTTGAAAGCCTGAATCAGAAGATGGAACTTTCTAGAAATTACTTATATACTTGGGTCTGGAGGTTTGATAGGAAACATGACTTCAAGGGATAGAGTGACTGTGTTGGTTTGTATATGCTTGGCCTAGGGAGGGACACTATTGGGAGGTGTGGCCTTGTTGGAGTAGGTGTGTCACTGTGGGTGTAGGCTTAAGACCCTCATCCTAGCTGCCTGGAAGTCAGTCTTCCACTACCAGCCTTCAGATGAAGATGTAGAACTCTCAGCTCTGTCTGCACCATGTCTGCCTGGAGGCTGCCATGCTCACACCTTGATGATAATGGACTGAACCTCTGAACCTGTAAGCTAACCCCAATTAAATGTTGTCCTTTATAAGACTTGCCTTGTTCATGGTGTCTGTTCACAGCAGGAAAACCTTAACTAAGACAGTGGCAAAAGATTCCAAGCAGAAGTGTTCAATAAGAGAAATAGAAGCTGGAGAGACTTCTCAGTGGGTAAGAGCAAAGGGAGCTTTCCCAGAAGACCTGGGTTCCCTTTCTTGTACCCACACAGCAGCCCACAATCATCTGAAACTCCAGACCTACATATCCAACACCCTCTTCTTGCTTCCCTAGGGAGCACTCATGCGTGTGGTACACAGTCATACAAACATGCAGGACAAACACCCAGACATAGATAAATATTCTTTAAATGAAAGATAGAGGCTTATTCATTCTCTCCTCAATTTGTCAGAGCAGACCCTGGGCTTCTGAAAGGGAATGAAGTAGAAGTGTCTAGCCGTTCTCTTCATAGGGAGAATGAAGAAGTAAGTGTAGTTTAAAACAACCATAGCCACACATTTGTACAGCGAAGGAACATAAATACTTCCACATCTTGTCATGTCTTATTTTGTCCAGTGATACAGTAAGAGACAGCGATGAGTGAAATAATTTAGGTCACCTTAGACGTCCTAGATCCTCACCTGTCTGTCTAGCTTAACAGTTTAAGAAGCAGGGAATCCAAAAACCTGAGTGATTCTGAGCCAGCAAGACAGTTACCCTAAATGAGTTTCCTTCTCTCCTGAAATAGGGATGCTGCTTCTGTGATAGCTGATCAGTTAGGATACTCAGTCTTGTTAAAAACAGAAAAGAACCTTTTATATTTAAATGCATAAAACTAAAACACTGGCAACATTGTTGCTCTTCAAAGCTCAGTAACCTTTCTAATTACATTCTGGCAGAAATGTCTGTCAAGTCATTCTTGCTTATTGGATCAAAAAATTTCTCACATTCAGGTTGTTAAAACTAATATACTAATAGTAGGGGAAACCTATTTAACTGCTGAATATGTTTCTTGTAGTAGAAGGAAAGTTAATTGTTTTGGGAGATTTCCTGTGCCCTTTACAAAACGAATATCAACATTATATGGCACAGTGCAAAGACTGTAATTTCTGGCTTCCACTTGCTTTATGCACTTCTATATACTGAGCCATGTGCCCGGGGATATGAATCATTTTCTAAAGGACGTTTGCAACTTTGAACTTCCACCTCAGATTCACTGGGAAGGGAATTAGAGTATAACTCAAGTCCGTCCATTTCCCCAAAATGATATATTTCATAAAGCTTAGGGGAGAAAGCTGATGCTATTGCATCTAATTCGTCATTTGTTATAAAACTCTGTTCTTCTGGGGCTCTAGTGAAGCAATTACTTCAACAAAATGTGAGTGCTGTGCAAGGTGGGTGGTACGCTGAAAGAATACATTTAAGAGTTTTACAGAGATTGTTACAATAAAGGAGTCACGTGTCCTCAACACTGTGAAATTAGTTACAAAGCACACCTACACTTCCAGGAGTGTTGGCTTCCTGTGACATCTTAATGGATTATGGGTTAGGCTGAATCTTGGATGTGCCCAGCCTCCACCTCCATACAGCTAGGTGGTGATAATTTTATTTTTATTATGTGCTTTCAAATAATGCATTTAACTGATTCACTGAATTAAATTTTGGACTTAGTGGTGAGGAACTTTGTATTCAAATTAAATACTAATGATATTAATATTCCATCTAGATTTCCTGAAAAATTCCCCACTTCTGTCATACTTTAGTTTTTTACCCTAATGTTCACATTTATTTATGTATTTATTTATTCATTCATTATATCTGGGAATGAACTGGGTCATGGCATGGAACCAAGAATATAATTTGCTGAAATAGGAAGCAATGGTTTTGAGACTTGTTTTTTCTCCTCACCAAACTATTCTTTAGGACTCACAGATTAAGATTATTTTAATCCAGCTCATGACGATGGGCATTTCCCCCACAATTACTTTGAACTTAGAGTGCTGCCAGAGGAATGCTTCTTCTGGGGCTTCTGAAGATCATTTCAAGATTGATGCTACATGACTCAAAAAGATAACTTTATTTTACATACTTGGACCTTATAAATGCAAATGTTAAAACAATTGGTAAACACAACCTTTAAAGTTTGTTTACAGATAATTAAGAAAAGGTATTTTCACATATTTTCAAATGAACCCCAAAACAAAAGGGTTAAACTCAAGGATGTATTTCAACCTTACTTCTGTCTAAACTTCTCTATAAACACCTAATTTTCAGAGAGGACAATATCTGAGGCATCAGTCTGTGTGTTATTTCATGAAGATACACCATTTAAATTGGGGAGAGTTCACATATATTTTGTGTGTGTACATGTGAGTGGGGGGGGGGCAGAGGAGGTTAACATGTTCCCTGCTCTCCACTTTATCCCCTTGCCGATCTTGCACTGAATGGAGTTTGCTGTATTTTGGACAAGGCCAGGGAACACCAAGTCCAGCAATCTTCTTGACTGCTTCTCACAGAGGTGGGGTTAGGGATATATGTGGCCATGGGAGGCTTACTCCAGGAGCTCTGAGCTCAGGTTCCCATGTTTTCACCACAAACTGTCTTACCCACTGAGCCATCTCTTGACCCCAAATTGCAATTTTATAAAAGAGAATTTGTTTCCTGTGAAAATCATGCCTGAATTTCATGTTTCTAATTTTCTATTATTTTTCCCCTTGGAATTTCTGAATGATTATGTTCACTTGTTTGAATATATCAGGTATCAGGCTGTGTTTATTGTATAAAGTTTTTAATGTTAGATAATGCTTATTGTTAAAACTATGTCAAATAAAGCATTGTAACTGAAGTGATCACTAAGTGGTCAGAAAACTTATGACTTTACTTTTTGGAAGCTTTCTTTTAAGTGTGAATGTGTAACCATTACCTAGGGTACTTCAGTGAGATATTTTAAATGAATAAGTTGTAATATAATTTATTATCATTCATATATATAGCAACAGTTCTGCTACATGATTTGGCTTCTACCATTAAATAATGTCACCCATTTCCATCACTGCACATACTTAAGTAAAAATTCAAACTTGAGGTCTTCTCCCTCACACTAATTATTTCCTGCCTGCTTAACATCAGATAGTAAAGGTTCTTGTGTCTTCCTCTTGAAGAAATTAATTCTGACTGTGGTTGTAACATGAGGTTATGAAGTCTTCTGAGGTAGATATCTCATCTCTGGGTACTGACGCTGTTGTGCAGAAAATTATTATTCAATTTAAATATACTCAGAAAGGCACAAAGAAAAATGAAATTAAAGTGTCACAAAACTCAATACTCCAGTGAAGTTACCCACTGGATTTGTTTTTAAATACTGTATCTTCTACAAAGATTATTCCAACACATCGTTATGATGCTATTTGCCTTTTATACTGCTACAATTCAATGTATTTGTTAAGTGTCCTGGCTGGCTTTTATAATATCTCTTAGACACTGTACTGGCTGGTTTTGTGTCAACTTGACACAAGCTGGAGTTATCACAGAGAAAGGAGTTTCAGTTGAGAAAATGCCTCCATGAGATCCAGCTGTAAGGTATTTTCTCAATTAGTGATCAAGGGGGGAGGGTCCCTTGTGGGTGGTACCATCTGTGGGCTGGTAGCCTTGGGTTCTATAAGAAGCAGGCTGAGCAAGCCAGGAGAAGCAAGCAAGTCAGTAAGAAACATCCCTCCATGGTCTCTGCATCAGCTCCTGCTTCCTGACCTGCTTGAGTTCCAGTCCTGACTTCCTTTCATGATGAACAGCAATTGGAAATGTAAGCTGAATAAACCCTTTCCTCCCCATCTTGCTTCTTGGTCATGATGTTTATGCAGGAATAGAAACCCTGACTAAGACATTAACTGATAAAAATAAGACCAACAGTATTTTTGATGATAGAAACTTCGGAATGATGTAAGAATTTAAACAGTGAATAGAGGGTATTCAAATGTGTACTCACTTGCTACTCTTGTGACAATAATAGGGTGGCACCGAAAGAGCAGTGACTGAACAAATCTGCTTTGAAGACATGTGAACAAATTCATGTATTTTCTCTTTTTTTTAATTAGATATTTTATGTATTTACATTTCAAATGTTATCCCCTTTCCTGGTTTCCCCTCTGAAAACCCCCTATTCCATCACAGTTTCCCTGCTTCTATGACGGTGTACCCCCACCTACCCACCTATTCGTGCCTCCTTGCTCTGGCATTCTCCTACTCTGGGGCATCGAGCCTTCACAGGACCAAGGGTTTCTCCTCCTATTGATGCCAGACAATGCCATCCTCTGCTACATATGCAGCTGGAGCCATGGGACCCTCCATGGGTACTCTTTGGTTGGTGGTTTAGTCCCTGAGAGCTGGGGGGGGGGGTCTGGTTGGTTGATACTGTTGTTCTTCCTATGGGATTGCAAACCCCTTCAGCTCCTTCAGTCCTTTCTCTAACTCCTCCATTGGCAACCCCCTTACTAAGTCCAATGGTTGGATGCAAGCATCCACCTCTGTATTTGTCAGGTTCTCGAAGAGCCTCTCAGGAGACAGCTATATCAGGCTCCTTATAGCAAGCACTTCTTGGTATCTGTAATAGTGTCTGGGTTTGGTGTCTGTATATGAGATAAATCCCCAGGTGGGGCAATCTCTGGATCGCATTTCCTTCAGTCTCTGCTCCATACTTTGTCTCTGTATTTCCTCCAGTGAGTATTTTGTTCCCCCTTCTAAGAAGGACTGAAGCGTCCAAATTTTGGTCTTCCTTCTTCTTGAGCTTTATATGGTCTATGAATTCTATCTTGTGTATTCCGAGATTTTGGGTTAATATCCACTTATCAGTGAATGCATACAATGTGTGTTCTTTTGTGACTGGGTTACTGTGGAGCAGTGGACTGTGACAGGCAGCCTGGCCCCTGGTTGAGCACAGGCTTAACCCCTGGTGACCCAGTGGGGCTAACCCTGCAAGGGACCTGAAAGTGTTTTGCCAATTCTCCCAGAAGGACCTTGGCTCCTGTCAAGTAGCTACAACCCCCACATCCCCCTGTAGAGAGGTCTGTCATGTAGGAGTAGCACACCAAACCTTCCCACATGTAGATAAGGTATTTCTAAACTCTCAGACCAAGACAACGGGAAGTACCTGTTGTCAGAGCCTGACCCATCTGAAACTGTATGTTAGACCATCCCAAATTGTATAAGAGAGATCCTATCCAGAAGGAATAAAGGTGTGAGAACTACTCTATCATCTGAGCGCTTCTATCATAAGAGCTATAACACTTGAAAAGCTGCTTGGGAAGAGGTCTGCTCTCCCAAAATGCCACCAGAAGCTTCCTGCACTCCTCGCCGGCTAGTCAGCCTCTCGTGGGCTCAGCCCGACCTGACTCCATGCAGGATGGTGGATGCAGGTTCTTGGAGCAACCCAGGCAGCAACTGGAGAGACAGAGGTGGAGGTTACTCCCATCTCTACTTGCACTCTCCCCTTTGCCCGAACCCTCACACTTGACTGGGCCAGACATCCCTGTGGAAAGCCTCCAGCACACGGGCCCACAAGTTACCTCACTCAGGATGATATCTTCTAGTTCCATCCATTTGTCTGCGAATTTCATGGAGTCATTGTCTTTAATAGCTAAGTAGTATTCCATTGTGTAAATGTACCACATTTTCTGTGTCCATTCCTCTGTTGAAGGGCATCTGGGTTGTTTCCAGCTTCTGGCTATTATAAATAAGGCTGCTATGAACATAGTGGAGCATGTGTCCTTGTTATAGGTTGGAGAACCTTCTGGATATATGCCCAGGAGTGGTATAGCTGGGTCCTCAGGTACTATGTCCAATTTTCTGAGGAACAACCAGACTGATTTCCAGAGGGGTTGTACCAGCTTACACTCTCACCAACAATGGAGGAGTGCTCCTCTTTCTCCACATCCTCCCCAGCATCTGCTGTCCCCTGAGTTTTTGATCTTAGCCATTCTGACTGGTGTGAGGTGGAATCTCAGGGTTGTTTTGATTTGCATTTCCCTGATGACTAAAGGTGTTGAACATTTCTTTAGGTACTTCTCAGCCATTCAGTATTCCTCAGTTGAGAATTCTGTGTTTAGCTCTGTACCTCATTTTTAATAGGGTTATTTGGTTCTCTGGAGTCTAACTTCTTGAATTCTTTGTAATTTTTGGATATTAGCCTTCTATCAGATATAGGATTGGTAAAGACTTTCTCCCAGTCTGTTGGTTGCTATTTTGTTTTATTGACAGTGTCCTTTGCTTTACAGAAGGTTTGCAGTTTTATGAGGTCCCATTTGTCAATTGTTGATCTTAGAGCATAAGCCATTGGTGTTCTGTTCAGGAAAATTTTCCCTGTGCCCATGTGTTTGAGGCTCTTCCCCATTTTCTCGTCTATTAGTTTCAGTGTACCTTCTTTATACATGTACACACACACACACATGTGCACACACAAATACATACTCACATGTGCACACATAAAATATATGTGAACTCTCCCCAAATTACACATTTTATCTTCATGAAATTACACACAGATTAATGTCTCAGATATTGTCCTGACTATATATATATATATATATATATATATATATATATATATATATATATGTCTTTTGTTTAGCCATTAATGTTTCTGTGCCTCAGAGATCATTGCAGAACATGGATGGAAAGATCATAATTTCTAAAGGTAGTAGATGACTATGATGAATCTGTTTTCTGTACAGAATGGAGTGGCTGCACATACAAATACTCAGTAGCTAAGATATCATACACAAGACTTGCACAGGCTCAGGTCAACCCCTGGCTAAGGAGCCACTGGCAGTTAATAGGTGCTAGGAGGAGAGGATGTAGCCCTTGGTGACTTAACCACCCTCCAGTGAAGGCTACATACCGAAGGGTATATAGTTAACCCAAACTGTACTTGATGGTTTACAAATACAAAGAAGACACCTCAAGTTGGGTGGTTAGGGAATAGGGGCTAGAATACGAACAAAATGCATTATACTGAGTGGTGGATCAACCACGCGTGGTGGAGAATGAAGTCCCACACATCTGCCCCAAGCACTCGTGGCCCCTGAGAGAGGCAGGGATGTGCAGGCAGTTGACCACCATGTGCCTTTCCCACAGGCCTCTGGGCTAGTCAGGCTGTGAGATGCTTCTGTGGAGACACAGCCTGTGGGTGGGGGAGTGTTGGCTTTGATTCCTGGGAGATGTACTCCAGCCTGCTCTGTGGGGTTCCCAGGCTCTGAAAGAAGCTGCTGGATGCCTCTGAAGAGCTGGGGACAACTCGGCTCTTTAGTTGTAGGGCCAATTCCATTGTTTCCTATGGCAGATGAAGAGAGACAGTCCAGGGTTTCAGAGAGTTTATTTTCCTTGTGGCGAGTGGCCTGGGTAAGACCTAAGATCATACCCGAGTGCCCTCAGGGAGGGATAAGGTTGAAATAGTAACTGGGAAGGGGTGTGGCTAAGCCTCTAGCTTAGAAGCCTTATAATAAGGCTACCCTCAGTAAAAATCACATGACTTTTTTATTCCTTTTTATGATCTTCTAAAGTCTGTGTTTCTACATACCCTCTATAATGAAACATCTTTCCAAGGATTTTGAGTACCATTTGCGACTCTCAGTAACAACAGGCAACTGAAATTTTAGATGTGCCTTAGTCCAGGTGATGCATGTTGGAATGAGTTAATAAGTGGGTTTTGATATGTGACTTTTGAGTAGTAGAATGAATGTCATTTCAAGAAATTAAGTCACATACAATGGTTAGGTTTAAAAGTATTTTATTTCTGAACCAAATTAATTAACCCACTACCTTACTCTCTTAAATGATAGAATTACAGGCATTCATAATGATGTCTAGATCCAACTAAATTAAATCATTACACATTAACATGCAATTTTAATAATACAGATATTTTCCCTGTATTCTTTACCTACTTTACTGCGATTATAATATCTTACAAAAGGACAAGAGTATTAAAAGCTGATTATTGAGGGACTGAGGAACGGCCGGGAGGTAAGAGGCTGTCTGCTTCCACCTGTGGTGGAGATCTCTGCCTGGGCCACCAGGCCTCCATTGCCCACTGGCACAGGGAGAAAGCAACCCACCCACCTGGGCGGAAAAGCCATCGGAAGGAGGGCTCCAGACTCAGGGACTGAGGAACAGCTAGGAAAGAGAACTGGTCTCCAGGGAACACTGACACCTGGGCCTGTAGGAAAGACAAGCCACAGTAAGAGAGAGAGAGACCAGCTAACACCAGAGATAACCAGATGTCGAAAGGTAAGGGCAAGAACACAAGGAACAGAAACCAAGACTACTTGGCTTCATCAGAACCCAGCTCTCCCACCACAGCCAGCCCTGGATACCCCAACACACCAGAAAAGGAAGACTCAGACTTAAAATCACTTATCAAGAGGATGATAGAAGACTTTAAGAAGGAAATATAGAACTCCCTTAAAGAAATACAAGAGAACACAGGTAAACAACTGGAAACCCTTAAAGAAGACACACAGAAATCCCTTAAAGAATTACAGGAAAACACAATCAATCAAATGAACAAAACCATTCAGGAATTAAAAACAGAAATAGAAACAATAAAGAAATCACAATGGGAGACAACCCTGGAATTAGAGAACATAGGAAAGAAATCAGGAGTCATAGATGCAAGCATCAGCAACAGAATACAAGAGATGGAAGAGAGAATCTCAGGTGCGGAAGATACCATAGAAAACATGGACACAACAATCAAAGAAAACACAAAATGCAAAAAGCTCCTATCCCAAAACATCCAAGATATCCAGGATGCAACGAGAAGACAGAACCTGAGGATAATAGGTATAGAAGAGAATGAAGATTCCCAACTTAAAGGTCCAGTAAATATCTTCAACAAAATTATAGAAGAAAATTTCCCTAACCTGAAGAAAGAGATGAACATAAATATACAAGAAGCCTACAGAACTCCAAATAGACTGTACCAGAAAAGAAATTCCTCCTGTCACATTATAGTCAAAACAGCAAATACACAAAACAAAGAAAGAATATTAAAAGCAGTAAGGGAAAAAGGGCAAGTAACATATAAAGGCAGACCTATCAGAATTACACCAGACTTCTCACCAGAGACTATGAAAGCTAGAAGATCTGGGCAGATCTCATACAGATTCTAAGAGAACACAAATGCCAGCCCAGGCTGCTATACACAGTAAAACTCTCAATAATCATAGATGGTGAAACCAAAATAGTCTATGACAAATCCATATTTGCACAGTATGTTTCCACAAACCCAGCCATACAAAGAATAATACATGGAAAACGCCAACTCAAGGAGGGAAACTACACCCTAGAAAAAGCAAGAAAGTAATCTTTCAACAAACTCAAAAGAAGATAGCCACATAAACAACATAAAAATAACAGGAAACAACAATCACTATTCTTTAATATCTCTTAACATCAATGGTCTCAACTCCCCAATATAAAGACATAGACTGACAGACTGGATCCATAAACAGGACCCAGCATTTTGCTGCATCCAGGAAATGCACCTCCGTGTTAAAGACAAACACTACCTCAGAGTAAAGGGCTGGAAAACAATTTTCCAAGCAAATGGCCCCAAGAAACAGGCTGGAGTAGCCATTCTAATATTCGATAAAATTGACTTTCAACCAAAAGTCATCAAAAAAGATAAAGAAGGACACTTCATACTCATCAAAGAAAAAATCTACCAAGAAGAACCCTCAATTCTGAATATCTATGCCCCGAATGCAAGAGCTCCCACTTTCATAAAAAAAAAAACAAAAAAAACTCTACTAAAGCTCAAAGCACACAATGCAGCTCACACAATAATAGTGGGAGACTTCAACACCCCACTATCAACAATGGACAGATCTTGGAAACATAAACTAAACAGACACAGTGAAACTAACAAATGCTATGAACCAAATGGATTTAACAGATATCTATAGAACATTTGGTCCTATATCAAAAGAATATACCTTCTTCTCAGCACCTCATGGTACCTTCCCCAAAATTGATCATATAATTGGTCACAAAACAAACCTCAACAGATATAAGAAGATTGAAATAATCCCATGCCTCCTATCAGATCACTACGGATTAAGGTTGGTCTTTAATGGCAACAACAACAACAGAAAGCCCACATACACATGGAAGCTGAACAATGCTCTGCTCAATGATAACATGGTCAAGGAAGCAATAAAGAAGGAAATTAAAGACTTCCTAGAATTTAATGAAAATGAAAGTACAACTTATCCAATCCTATGGTACACAATGAAAGCAGTGTTAAGAGGAAAACTCATAGCTCTGAATGCCTCCAAAAAGAAATTGGAGAGACATATACTACCAGCCTAACAGCACACGTGAAAGTTCTAGAACAAGAAGAAGCTAATACACCCAAGAGGAGTAGAAGGCAGGAAATAATCAAATTAAGGGCTGAAATTAACCAAGTGGAAACTAAAAGAAATAGTTCTTTTAGTTTGTTGAAAGAATCAACAAAACCAGGAGCTGGTTCTTTGAGAAAATCAACAAGATAGATAAACTCTTAGCCAGACTAACCAGAGGGCACAGAGACAGTGAGCAAATTAATAAAAATAGAGATGAAAATGGAGATATAACAACAAGCTCTGAGGAAATGAAAAATATTATCAGATCCTACTACAAAAGCCTATATGCAACAAAATTGGAAAATCTGGAGGAAATGGACAAGTTTCTAGACAGATACCAATTACCAAAGTTAAAGCAGGATCAGATAAAGCATCTAAACAGTCCCATAACCCCTAAAGAAATAGAAGCAGCCATTAAGAGTTTCCCAACCAAAAAAAGCCCAGGACTAGATGGGTTCAGTGCAGAATTCTATCAGACCTTCAAAGAGGACCTAATACCAATACTCTTCAAGCTATTCCATAAAATAGAAACGGAAGGAACACTACCCAATTCATTCTATGAGGCCACTGTTACACTGATACTAAAACCCCACAAAGACCCAACAATAAAAAAAACTTCAGACCAATTTCCCTTATGAATATTGATGCAAAAATACTCAATAAAATTCTTGCAAACCGAATCCATGAACACATCACAATGATCATTCACCATGATCAAGTAGGCTTCATCCCAGGGATGCAGGGATGGTTCAATACCCGGAAATCCATCAATGTAATCCACTACATAAACAAACTCAAAGAAAAAAACCACATGGTCATTTCATTAGATGCCGAAAAAGCATTTGACAAAGTTCAACATCCCTTCATGATAAAAGTCATGGAAAGATCAGGAATTCAAGGAGCATACCTAAACATAGTAAAAGCAATATACAGCAAACCAGTAGCCAACATCAAATTAAATGGAGAGAAACTCGAAGCAATCCCACTAAAATCAGGGACTAGACAAGGGTGCCCTCTCTCTCCCTATCTATTCAATATAGTACTTGAAGTTCTAGCTAAAGCAATCAGACAACAAAAGGAGGTCAAAGGAATACAAATTGGAAAGGAAGAAATCAAAATATCACTATTTGCAGATGGTATGATGGTATACTTAAGTGACCTGAAAAACTCCACCAGAGATCTACTACAGCTGATAAACGACTTCAGCAAAGTGGCTGGATACAAAATTAACTCAAGCAAATCAGTAGCCTTCCTATACTCGAAGGATAAACAGGCTGAGAAAGAAATTAGGGAAATAACCCTTCACAATTGTCACAAACAATATAAAATATCTTGGTGTGACTCTAACCAAACAAGTGCAAGATCTGTATGACAAGAACTTCAAGTCTCTGAAGAAAGAAATTGAAGAAGACCTCAGAAGATGGAAAGATCTCCCATGCTCATGGATTTGCAGGATTAATATAGTTAAAATGGCCATCCTGCCAAAAGCAATCTACAGATTCAATGCAATCCCCATCAAAATCCCAACTCAATTCTTCATAGACTCAGAAAGAGCAATTCTCAAATTCATTTGGAATAACAAGAAACCCAGGATAGCAAAAACTATTCTCAACAATAAAAGGACTTCTGACTTCAAGCTGTACTACAGAGCAGTAGTGATAAAAAACTGCATGGTATTGGTACAGTGACAGGCAGGTAGATCAATGGAATAGAATGGAAGACCCAGAATTGAACCCACACACTTATGGTCACTTGATCTTTGACAAAGGAGCTAAAACCATCCAGTGGGAAAAAGACAGCATCTTCAACAAATGGTGCTGGTTCAACTGGCAGTCTACATGCAGAAGATTGCGAATTGATCCATTCCTATCTCCCTGTACAAACCTCAAGTCCAAGTGGATCAAGGACCTCCACATAAAACCAGATACACTAAATCTAATAGAAGAGAAAGTGGGGAAAAGTCTAGAACACATGGGCACAGGGGAAAAGTTCTTGAACAGAACACCAATGGCTTGTGCTCTAAGATCAAGAATCAACAGATGGGACCTCAAACAATTACAAAGCTTCTGTAAGGCAAAGGACACTGTAAATAGGACAAAATGGCAACCTACAGATTGGGAAATGATCTTTACCAATCCTACATCTGATAGAGGGCTAATATCCAATGTATACAAAGAACTCAAGAAGCTAGACTCCAGAGATCCAAATAACCCTATAAAAAATGGGGAAGAGAGCTAAACAGAGAATTCTCAACTGAGGAAACTCCAATGGCCGAGAAGCACCTAAAGAAATGTTCAACATCCTTACTCATCAGGGAAATGCAAATCAAAACAACCCTGAGATTTCACCTCACATCAGTCAGAATGGCTAAGATCAAAAACTCAGGTGACAGCAGATGTTGGCGAGGATGTGGCAAAAGAGGAACACTTCTCCATTGCTGGTGAAAATGCAAGTTGATACAACCTCTCTGGAAATCAGTTTGGCAGACCCTCAGAAAAATACTACCTGAGGACCCAGCTATTCCACTCCTGGGCATATACCCAGAAGATGCTCCAACATGTAATAAAGACACATGTTCCACTATGTTCGTAGCAGCCATATTTATAATAGCCAGAAGCTGGAATCAACCCAGATGTCCCACCACAGAGGAATGGATACAGAAAATGTGGTACATTTTCACAATGGAATACTACTCAGCTATTAAAAAACAATGACTTCTTATCAATCTCACTCTACCTTGTATGTATTCTTCATCCATGATTTGGGACTTGGTGATTACTTTTGGCCTACTTGACTAATAAATTGGATCACCCAATCTTAAAGTGAGCTAATGACCCTATGTTCATTTTCCACCTGAATTTATCCTGTCATATGATGTAGTCACATCTTTCTTCCTTTTTGGGGGGGGGGGGTACAACCAGTCCATTTGCACTAGAACTAGGACAATAGAGTTCAGAATTTTGTCACTTTTTAACTGTTCCTAATCACCTTCTGACTTCTGTGCAGTTTTCTACCTTGATTGATAGCTTAGGTTGCATAATCATTTCTGTAGTGTCACTTTACACAATGCATCTGATTCTAATCCTATGTACATCCAATTATGAGCAGCATAAGTTGGAAAATGCAGGATTGTCCCACAAAAGATACTAGGACAGTCAGTTTGCCTTATTGTGTATGTACTCAAAGCTAATTCAGACCAGTTCAACCCTCATCTTATTCTTCATAAAGAATGATATGTTGGGGGTATACTTGTGTGAAAGCTATCTAAATTTGGTTGTTATTGGCATGGGGAAACTGCATTCAGTAGAAAGATCAAGGCGTTTTAGATGAATAACTAGATCCATTGTTTTGAGAGGCTTGTCTGTTCACAGTAAGCTCAGGTGAATGAACTTAGGCTGCCAAATACTTGTTATACTTTGTTATAAATACTTTGTTATAAATGGAATGTTCATAACCCAAAAAACGCATTGTAGTGCTAGGTCCTAGTGTACTAACCTGTCTCCAAGGATTGCCTGCCTCACTTGGACAGAAATTTGTGTTAAATTAGAATTGATTGTACTAGAATTTATAACCGGAAGTAAGTCAGTTAATAAGATTCAACTGAAATGTCTTTAATGTTAGTGAGTAAAGATTTGAACCACAAGTGTTTGGTAACAGGATTTTTATTTATTTATAACATTTCAGTGCAATACTGATCCCTACATAACTACAGACATGATGACTCACATATAAAATATAAGTAAATAAATCTTTTAAAAAAAGTTTATGTTTGTTGGCCTGAGTTTATATATGTGCAACTATGTGCAGGTACTCACAGAGGCAAGAAGTGGATATTCAATCCTCTGGATCTGGATACAGGTGAGCATGTATTACCTGATTGTGATGCTTAGAACCAAACTCTGATCTTCAGCAAGAGTAGCAAGGACCCACAGCCACTGGGCCATTTCTGCAGCCCCCAAATAAATAGATCTTTAAATAATTTGTATGTGGCAGTCTTCTCTGTAGGACTGACACAGCAGTTTTCATCCTAATACCACACAGTAGTCGTTCATGAGTATTTACCAAATTGAATAGATGAACATTAACTAGTATAGTTTTATACAGTCAAGATGATCATTGAGATTTAATACCTAAACTAATTATTTGTATTTTACAAAATATAACAAGATAAATGGTTGTCCTCTGGAAGAGGAAGAGTTAGAGAATCACACTGTTAAATTGCCTCATTTTCCAATTGTCAATTGTTAAATTACCTAATATATTCTCTCTGTGGTATTTGTTTTTCTCAAAGATGCAAACAAGCAATAGAACTCTTTTATCTCAGACATCATGAGATAAAGCCTCTCTCCCAGCAATGCCTCTGCATGGCTTATGACTGGCATTAAATCACCATTAGGCATTTAAAAAGCAAACTGCTTTATTTCTGGATATTTATTGTGCTAGGACGACTTAATTGCAGGATACAGTCCTTGCTCTCTCTCTCTCTCTCACTTTGATGTCTGAGGTAACCTTGACCTTGATTACTTGTGTTAACAAAAATTAAAGTACTGGTTGATAGTTTAACAGAAGCTCAGCTTGAAATCTAATAAAAATGTAGTTATCTTTTATTTATGGTTAAGTATTTACTGGGGACCAAAATCTCTAGAGGGAGAAGATTGTAAGAGCAAAGCTTTCAACACACATATATGATGACATATATTCCAATTTAAGAGCAGTTCATTCTCAATATCTGAACATTCACAAAGCATAGGGAGTAAAAAGTCCAATTAGCCAGCATTCAAATTACCTACTGACTTCTGTTACGTTTTTACACGTTTGCTGAGTTGGTTCTTTGACAACCTCAAACATGTAGAATGTATAACTTCTCTCTTTCCCCCATACCACCTAGTACTTCTTCGTTCTTGCATGTACCCTGCCCGTGTTCAGGATTTTGTTCTCTCTCTCTCTCTCTCTCTCTCTCTCTCTCTCTCTCCTTTCTTTCCTTCTTTTTGTTGTAAAACCCAGTTGAAAAGCACCTGAGTTTAAGCAGGATGTTCTATGTAACCATTGGTTTACAACAGTTCACTGGAGCACAGTCTGCTCCTCAGCTACTACACAATTGAAGACAAAGAATGCCATTCCCCCTAGGATTTGTCAGGTGTTAAGAGCTCAGAAAGCAGTGGTAGGTTTGGGTAAGCTCCTCCCCAGTTCATGATTGAATGTTATCAGGCTCATTCGTACATGGACTCATTGCAGCCACAGACACTATGAGGTCATAAGTGAATTGGTCATGTCCAGAAAACATTTCCACCCTTTCTTTCTTTCAGCTCTTGGATCTTACATTCTTTCCACGCTCTCTTCCATGATATTCCCTAAGTCTTATAGTGCTTAGTATTAACTTTCCTATTTACTGTTGAGCTATCAACTATCACTTATTCTTGGAACCAAGAGCAAGCATGTGTCTTTACATTCACTGCCAATCACTGCAAAAAGAACTTTTCCTGATCAAAGCGTGGAGTCATGTTTTTCTGTGGATATAAACAAATACTTAGAAGGTACCTTCCAGACATTTTAGGTAAACAGCAATACTAATATCACCCCCAGGGCCCAATACCTGATCATCCATGGGGTTTTGACTAGGTTTGTAGTAACAGATATGAATGTCCTTTTGTGGAATGGACCTCAATGCAAATAGAAGAGAGGTGACTACTCCTATAACATTTGTGCCACTATTATGCAGGAGGGCATATCTTGACTGAAACTGGGATTAGAGTTCAAAGCTAGGTAAGACAATTCATGTCTCTTCTCCCTTAACAGTTTGCATAGTTGCTCTAGCACTTCGTATGCTAGCCAGTTGGGAGGAAAGTTTAGTTTGGTTCTAAGTCAGTTTCTCTACACTTTACAACCAAGTGTATACTGTCTTCAGAAGTAGCAGCTTATCAAGTAATTCCAGTAGAGAAGTGAGAATAGTACTAGTATCCTGTATCTGTTTAGGAGTCCCCCGCATCCAAAAAAGAACCAGAAAGAGATATGTCATCCCTAGCCCTGTGGTTTTGGGTTAATAGCACTTAACTTATAGAGAAAAATTGTCCAGACCTGCAGAATAGTTCCTTTCAAACTTCCTGTTTTATTTTTTACTTATATTTTTAAACTTGCATACAATGTAGCTAATTTCTGTATAGCTATTTCATGCATTACATTTTCATTATACATTTATCACATGATGACCATCTAGGTTGATTTCATTTACTAGGTATTGTGAATAAAGCCACAATAAAAATTGGTAAGCAAGGATATAGGGTCCTGTGGGTATATAACCTTGTGTGGTGTATCTGGGTCAAATGCTAGTTCTAGTTTAAGATTTTGAAGGAACCTCCACACTAATCTCTCTAGTGACTTCATCAGTTTGCATGCCCAATAACAGTGAACATCTCAGATAGCATATGTTCTCGATTAATTTCTTGATGACAGCCATTCTGACTAGAATAAGATGGAATCTCGATGAAGTTTTTCTTTTTAATTGGCATTTCTCTGAAGGTTAATGAGGCTGAACCCCTTTTAAAGTGTTTACTGTCCATCTGTATTTCTTGAGAATTCTCTGTTTGCATCAATGGCCCATTGTCTGATTGGGCTATTTTCTTGATATTTAGCTTTGTGAGTTCTCTTTGTTATATAGAAATCTTCTGTCAGAGGTATAACAAAGATTTTCTTCACACTGCTAATGGTTTCCTTTGCTGTGCAGAAGAACTTTAATTTTATGATGTCTGATTTCTCAGTTGGTAGCCTTATTTTCTAGGCTGCCAGAGTCCTATTCAGAATGTCCCTACTTGTGCCTGCGTGTTGAAATATAGGCTATACTTTTTCCTTTAGCAGTGTTTAGTCTTATGCTGAGGCATTTGATCAGTTTGGGGTCAATTTTTATATAGGAAGAGAAATAAAGTTCTAGCTATGTATTGATTTCTAGTTTCCCTTAGCACAACTTATTAAAAATAGTGTTTTCTCTTCATTGTTACCTTTTTGGCATTTGTTTTTGTTTGTTTGTTTTGTTTGTTTATTTATTTATTTTACACTCCAGATTTTATTCCTTTTCCAGTCCACCCTGCGACTGTTCCACATCTCATACCTCCTCCCCTCTCCACCCCTTGTCTCCAATAGGATGTTCCCAACCCCCAGCCCCCACCTCACCAGACCTCTAAACTCCCAGGGCTTCCAGTCTCTTGAGGGTTAGGTACATCTTCTCTGACTGAACCCAGACCCAGCAGTCTACTGTTGTATATGTCTTGGGGGCCTCATATCAGCTGGTGTATGCTGCCTGGTTGGTGGTCCAGAGTTTGAGAGATCTCAGGAATACAGGTTAATTGAAACTGCTGGTCCTCCTACAGGGTCACCCTCCTCCACAGGTTCTTCCAGCTTTTCCCTAATTCAACCACAGGGGTCAGCAACTTCTGCATATTGATTGGTTGCAAATATCTACATCTGACTCTTTCAGCTGCTTGTTGGGCCTTTAGGAGGGCAGTCATGCTAGGTCCCTTTTGTGAGCACTCCATAGCCTCAGTAATAGTGTCAGGCCTTGGGGCCTCCCCTTGAGCTGGATCCCACTTTGGGCCTGTTGCTGGACCTTCTTTTCCTCAGGCTTCTATCCATTTCCATTCCTTCAGTTCTTTCAGACAGGAACAATTATGTATGGATCAGAGTTTTGACTGTGGGATGGCAACTCCATCCCTCACTTGATGCCCTGTCTTTCTGCTGGGGGTGAGCTACTTTTTGGCGTTTGTGTATTAGAAAAAATCAGGTAGCTTTAAGTATATGGACTTTATCTGGATCCTTCATTGTATTCAATTTTTCTGTGACTTTTATATCAGTTTCATACTGTTTCTATTAATATGTATTTGTAGCATAACTTGAAATCAGGCAGACGACATATTGCTAGAAGCATTCATTTTGTGAAAGATTGCTATGTCTACCCTCAACCTTTTGTGTTTCCATATAAGTTTTGAGATTATTATTTCATGTCTTTTAAAAATAACCTTGGATTTAGATTGGGTTCACATTGAATTTGTAGATTGCTTTGATAAAATGGTCATTTCCCAAGTATTAATTCTTCTGATCTCTGAGCATTGGTAGTCTTCCCGTGTCCTAGTATCTTTTGCAATTTTTTTCCTTTGATTTTTTAAAAGTTTTAATTTCAGAGACCTTTTGTTTCTTTGATTGGGGTTATTTCCGTGTATGTGTGCTATCAGTGAGATTATTTCTTAATTTATTTTTTAGTATGTTTGTCACTGGTCTGCAGGAAAGCTATTGATTTTGTGTGTAAATTTTGTATCCAGCCACTTAACTAAAAGTGTCAGCTATACAATATTCTTGGTGGAATCTTTACAGTCTTTGTATATAGAACATGTCATCTGCAAACAAGGATACTTTGCATCTTATTTTCCTATTTGTATTTCTTTTGTTCCCTTCTACTGTCTTATTGATCTAGCTAAGACTTCAAGCGCTATATTAAGTGAGAGTGTCGAGAAAGGACACCTTTGTCTTGTTCCTTATTTTAGCTGGAATACATTGGGCATTTTTCTATATTTTGATACTAGCCTTAGATTTGTCCTCTGGGGGGTGTGTGTGTTTGTGTGTGTGTGTATGTGTGTAATTTCCTTTTATACTCTGTAGAGTATGGTTTTCATGTTTGTATGTTTATCTTTCTCATTATAAACTTATTGAAAATCTTTAAAATGTGCTATGCCTGAATGTGTTCTCTAGGGAGAACAGAGGAGTTCTAGGACCCCTGTGTTGAAAATTTAAGTAAGCCTCAAGTTCTTTGATAAGTGGTGGGATGCAAGTCGGGAGGAGAACATTCACGAAAAGGATTGATAACCATATAATGGGGTTTGCTTGCTCTTGTTCACGTATGAAAATAGTGAGAAGATGGTTGTTCACAAACTAGTATGTATTCGTGGGCGTTACTACCCTTGCCCCAGTTGCTAAAGTAATGACTTTGAGGCTTAATTAATTATAAATAAATGCTTAGACCATAGCTTTTTTTCTCATTCTCTGACTGGCTCATAACTTATATAACCCACTTACCCTACTCTATGTGTGCCACATGGTTGGTTACCTCTCCTCAGTTTCATACACTCATCTCCTCCGAGTCTAGGGTGAAATCTCTTTGTTCCTCAATCTATCCTAGAATCCTCTCTCCCTGCCAGAACTCCCACCTCCTTTTTTCTGCCTAAATTATTAGGCCAACAGCTTGTTATTGACAGATGATTTTTCCACACAGTGCATAAGAGATTTTACACTAGGAAGTGAACCCTCAACAGATACTGAATTTATAGGTGTCTTGATCTTGCATTTCCTAAACTTAAGAACAGGGAGAAATAAATTTCTTCTGTTGATAAGACAAAATGTCCATGAGTTTGCTCTCTACTGTGCTAGCCTAATCCAACTAAGACACAGCTACCTCTATTCTGCAATTCCTTCTTTCTCGTTTTATTAGAGAATTATTTATTTGACAATTTCATACAATGTGTTTTGTCACACTTATCCCCACCCAACTCCTCCTTTTTCCACACCCAATTTTGTGTTCTCTCTCTCTCTAAATTTATAAGTATGGTTAATACTAATATATATCTTGGGTGTTGCCTTTTACTGAAGCAAGGGCAACCACCAGAAACTACACCTTTAAAAAAAATCATTCATGTATTAGAAGCTATTGATTGTCAATAGCTCCTTAGTGTGGGGGTGGGACTTTCATGCCCACCTCTAGGAATAATCAAGCAGAAAAAGTTAAATGGGCATGAGGTAAGTGATGAGAGGTGTAGAGGAGGTAATTTGGGGAGGAATAACTAAGACTAAAAATGTTTCCAATGAATCACATGGAAGTCTATTATTGTAGAAGCTTCCTAAAATACACACACACACACACACACACACACACACACACACACGAGATAAATTGGAGTTATCCTATAAAGGGCAACAATACTTCTACTAGATAGACACAATAGAACAATCAAGCCTAGTGCCAGGAATGTAGTACCTCTTTTGAGGTTCTTGGCTAGGGTCTTAGTTAGGATCTCCATTGCTGTGAAAAGGTACCATGACCATGGCAACCTTATAAGGGATGACATTTAATTGAGGCTGTCTTACAGGTTCAGAAGTTCCGTCCATTATCATCATGACTGGAAACATGGCAGCTTCCAGGCAGAAACTGTGATGGAGAAAGAGCCAAGAGTTCTACATCTTATTCTGAAGGTAGTCCAGAGAAGACTAGCATTCTCAGGCAGTTAGGAGGAAGCTCTCTCAAAGCCCACCCCCATAGTGACATACTTCCTTTAACAAAGCCATACCTCCTATTAATGTCACTTCCTGGACCAAGCATATCGAAACCACCACATTCCACTCTCAGGCCCTCATAGGCTTACTGAAACACATGAGTCTATGGGGCTCACATCTAGCCATTGCATAATGCAAAAATATATTAGTTCAACTGTAGCAGTCTCAACAATGTTTAAATGTCCAAAGTTCAAAGTCTCTGCCGAAATTCATGCAATCTCTTAACTGTAATCTCATATGAAATCAACATCAAAAAGCAGATTACATACCTCCAACATCACAGGATATGCATTACCATTCCAAAATGTCATAGTGGGTAAATACTGGATCAAAGCAAGTTCAAAAACTAGCTGGGAAAACTACAAACTCTACATTTCCATGTCTGATGTCAAAGCTTCATCAGATCCCCAACTCCTTTCATCTTTGTTGACTGCAACAAACTTCTTTCTTTTGGGCTGATTCCACTCCCTATTAGCAGCTTTTCTAGGCAGGTATCTCACAACTTTGGCATCTCTAACATCTTGGGGTATCCACGCAACTTCCCCTGTACAACTTCCTGTTCTAATATCTGGGATCCATACATGATGATTCTGGGATTCTTCAAAGAGCTTGTGTCACAGTTCCAGCTTTGTTCTCTGTAGCACTCCAGGATCTGGTTAGCTCCACTCCACTGCTACTGCTGTTCTTGGTGATCATCCTACAGTACTGGCATCTCCAATTTTATGGAGTCTTCCACTGTAACTTGGCTTCACCAATAGCCTCTCATAGGCTTTCTTCATAGTGCCAAGCCTCAAATCCTTTGAATGACGCCTTCAGTGCTGGGCTATCAACTGGAACTGAAGCTGTACCTTTACCAATGGCCTCAACTGTTACATTATCACCAGCTTTTTGTTTTCCAACTTCTTTACTGCCTAAGCTTGGCTGTCCTGGAACTTGCTCTGTAGACTGACCTTGAACTCAGAGATCTGCATGATTCTATTTCCTGAATGCTAGGATTAAAGGTTCGTACCACCACTTCAGGACCTAAGCTTTTCTTTACCTGCAACTTGCTCTGTACCAGGCTGGCCTTGAACTCAGAGATCTTCTTGCCTCTGTCTCCTGGTATTAAATGCTTGTACCAACAGGTCTAGTCCTAAGATTTTCATTATACATCTGTAGTGGCTATTCCTGATTGTCAACTTGACTATATCTGGAGTGAACTACAATCCAGAATTAGAAGGCTCACCTGTGATCTAAATCTTGGGTCTGGAAGGCACAAGCTTCAGGTGTGGTGGTACACACACCTTCAGCCATACCTGCTGCTGAAGCCCTACATAAGGACATTGGATGCAGGAAGATTCAATCTTCTTCACCTGCATGCCTTGTGGGACTAATCGACTGCTAGAGCCTTGGATTTTCATTCACAGCTGTGCTGACCATTGTTGGGGAGCTGGCTACAGACTGTAAGTCATCAACAAATTCCCTTACTATATAGAGACTACCTATACGTTCTATGACTCTAGAGAACCAACCTCTTAAATTGAAAATGTCAAATAACTATCAAATCCATCCCTTAATTCCATTTAATATTCTTGAATACAGAATTTAGCTTCATTCTACTTCCCAGTGATCCTATAGTCTTTGAAACATATATGTTTGTATTTTTCCAGTTTAAGCCTGCAGTGCTTGATCAAAATGCTCTTCCTGAGAATAAACCAAAGACAAAGTCTATGCTAGGATTTTTTTTTTTTTTTGAGACTTCCTTTATCAATGCAATTAATATAAATCTTTTTACCTTAGCCTCAGGCAGACTTTTCTGACAAGGGCAAAAAGCAGCCACACTCTTCACCAAAACACTATATGAACAATCTCCAGAGTTCAAATCACCCTAAGCACCAGTGTCCTCCACATTCCTGCTAAGATGTCCCATTAAATCCCACTTAAAACATTCCATGTCATCCCAAATCTAAAGTCCTCAAATCCACATTTCTCCAAACAAAAACATGGTCAAGCATATCACAGCAATACCCCAGTCACTGATATCAACTTCTGTCTTTGTTAGGGTTTCCATTGCCATGAAGAGTCACCATGACCAAGGCAACCTTATAAGGGACAACATTTAAATGGGACTGGATAATAGTGTCAGAGGTTCAGTCAATTATCATAATGGGAGGAAACATGGCAGAAACACAGTGCTGGAGAAGGAGCCAAGAGTTCTACATCTTGATAAGAAAGCAACTAGGAGGGAGCTCTCTTAAAGCTCACCCGACAGTGACATACTTCCTCCAACAAAGCCACATCTCCTAATAGTGACACTTCCTGGACCAATCATATTCAAACCATCACAGTCACTGAAGTTTCACAGAGCCCAAGACATTGCATATCATTGTAAATGCTAATGATTACCCTCCAGAATACACACATCCAAATACATGTACACATACACACATAAACATACGCATTCATAAACACACACACACACACACACACACACTCCTCTCAAATATGAGTCATCCTTATGGAATATGTGGATGAAAGACTGAAAGAGTTAGAGGCAGTAGATTACTACAGGAAAATTATTTACTTCTGGACACAGCAGGACAGTTACACATATGCATTTATTTCAGGATCACACTTAAACAAGAATTATACAGAATCAGTCTTGACAAAATTGTCATTCTTTTTCCCAAACACTTCAATAAGTAATGAATAATAAATTGTAGATCTAGTGATATATTTAAAAATAATAAAAAAACTTAATTAAATGTATGAAGTATTTCTCCTATGAGATATTTTATATTATTGTAAATATTTTATAATGTCTGTTGCTAGTTGAATTATGTTCTTCAACATCACAACAAAAAATATAGAAATTCAACATCAGCTCATGCATAGGTATGATCTGGCTTTTAGGCTCTTTTTATAGATGTGATCAAGTTAAAAACGACTTAGAATGACATTAATCACAAACAAGTATGAAAATGTTAAGAGAAGAGCAGAAGCAAAAGAAAAAGCACCTCCTAAAGATGGGTCAGCAATTAGCTGTGCTGCCACATAGAACTTTTTGGAACAACTAGAAGTAGGAAGACACAAAGGACCAGAGAAGCTGCACAGAAAGCATAGTTATGCAAATGCCTGGGGTTGGACTTTCAGTCTGCTGGGCTGAGAGAAGAAAAACCTCTGCTGCCTGATGCCACTCTATTTGCATTGCAACCCAAGGACACTAAAGCAGAAGCTTTCCATCTAGGCGTTCAGATCCTTTCTTCAACAACAATTACATATTTTGTCCCAGAACAGTAATCACATAGCAAATGCTGGAAGCAGTCATTCCTTTGCACCTTTTGTATATAGTTGGGAGGGGGTGGTGGGACTTGAAGGACTCTGCAATAATTCTGTTTTTATTTAAATTCTCACAAGATACTCCTTTGCACATGGGACTGATAATTGCCTACTACTCTTGGTATTTTGGTTTTAGCAAAACTGAGTTAATGGCTAGGCACTCTCATTTAATGTTCTGTTAAATATTTATATATTCTTACAAATCAGACTATATGTTGATATATTCATGTAAAATGTGAGAAAGACATGGGTAAAATGTATAGTTTCTGAACTTATGGAAATGAATGGAAAAAAAGCCTGCCTCTATCAAAATGAGAATAGAATCAAAATTTCTATCAAAATTTCAGAATAGTGGAATCCCAAGGGAATTCTGGCAGACTCACAATTACAACTAAATTGTCTTTTTTTTTTTTTTTGCACAGCTTAAACAATAGTAAAACAAATTAATGAATAACCCAGAAAAATTCCCATCTCTAGCTATTTATTACCTTGTTGATTTATTCCCTCAGAATTTCACTGGAACCCTTGTGTGCCAATTGTCCCCTTCATCCAGACATCTGTTAGAGCACTCTACATTTCCTATGTGTTTACCTGTATGTGTTTCTTGTCACTCAAGCATATGATTCCTAGGGGCAGGACCACATCTACATCCTTTGACTTTTTATATATTGAGATGCTAAGCACCTTTTAACCATCTTAAAATTTTAATGGATGAACAAACAATGACATTTTTTCTTTCTAATTCATTGCTGCTTTTTTGAAAATTAAGAATGTTAAAACAACAGACTCTCGTGTTCACTCTAAAGCACTGAATTTGGATATTTTAAAAACTCACATTCTCAAGATTAGGAAATGTAGGAATTTGAATCTGTAATTCATTTTATAACTTCTACTACCCTTAAGGGTCAAAATTCTGTTGATTTTTAAAGATAGAACTTTCAAGATAAAAGCTACCTGGAGACATTGCTTTATGACATATATTTGGTTTTTTGTTTGTTTATTTGTTTTTCTTTTTTGTTGATTTCTTGTTATGTTTTGCTTTTAATTTAACACTATGACTTTTGTATGCCTATTACCAAGTCAAATATGTCATAATTTTTCCTCTTATTTTATGGGTTTGAGAAGTTAATTTTCTTTAACCTGGTGAAGAAAATTCTTTTTCATGAAGTAAGATTAGGAGCATTACACATTTCTAAAACAACACGCACTTTCAGAAAGACATGAAATGTGCAATTTCTTCACTTCAGCTGAACCAACTGGCTGAGAAATGATTCAGTGTACTCCATCTTGGATTATAGCATTCAGGGACATTGACATAAAGATGTAGATGGTGGAAAAGACAATGGTGACCATGATTGATAGCAAGACGGGGAGAACGGTGGTTGGAAAAACATCACAGCATCTCCAACTCCTGTTTAGGCTCCATATCTGTGGGAAGAATATTAAGAAAGGCAGCAACCCCAAGGCAAAAACTCCAGCTGCTGATTCTCCTGAGCTTGTTTTTTCAATCCTAACTCAAAATTAATAAGATTATTATGTGTAAGTACTTGGTAGAAATTTATGAGGATACATGATTCTTATTTTCATCACCATTATTGGTGTCATTATGTTTGAATCTACTGCAGTAATGAATATTCATATTGCCATTTGTCACTATGGTTTCCTGTTTATCTGACTGCCAAATACTGTACAATGAGGAGCACCTTGCTCAAGGCCAACACAGGAAGCAAAAGACATTAAGAGCACAGAGAGAATTTAATTTATGATTCTCTGTCTGGGCTTTAAGTGGCACACAGCTCCATTGCTACATGAGTCGGCACTGACTTGATGCACTGTTACCCTCCTGGAAACAATCTTGGAGTAAATGCTTATCTGAAATTGGAATCATTTGGCAAAATCAAGTTTTGATTGTAGACACCGCGTGTTCCTATTGTGTGTGTATTCTTGTACATTTCACTCAACTCAAGAGGGGGGAAAAGAATGGTAAGAGTTTATACTGCTTTGAAACAGCATTGACAGTCTGCAACTTTTAGGGTGGGTCATTTCAAAAATTTCAGATTCCTTTATGTGAAATTCAGAATATTTTAAAATGACTTACTTGGTGAATAGTTGCCACCTTTCCACCTAAGAAATGCATCCGCATGCTTTGACCAACACTAGCACATATCCATTGTCACAAAGACTTAGAGAATACAGCATACCACCAGGTGACATACATTCACACCAATATTATTTAAGTGGCAATCTTTACATTTCCAAGATTAAGCAGTAGTATATAACCCTGAACTTGTAATTTGGTTTATCACCCTCTGTACCCTTTATGTTATTTAATTATAAATTATGATATAAAGTCCTACATGATCTAGAAGATAGCCATTAATTAGGTATGGATAAATTTAAAATAGAACTCTAACTAAATTCTACTTTTACAATCACAGAAGACACATTTCAACTTTTCAACATCCATTAACAAGTACAGAAACGCCAATTATTGCAGAAACTGTCAACAGGTAATGCTAGCATTAATGATTATTTTCCAAAATATGATTCATGTCTAAGAGCAATAAACAGTAACATCAGGAGAAACAACTTGTAAAGAAGGCTGAGTCTCTGGAACTGCTGTGTACCAACTGTTTTCGAATTACAATTCAGTGTGACCTGCAGCCCATGCATATGAAAACTGAAATTGTCATGGTTAAATCAGACATCTCAGTATACTTTTGGGTAAAAAAATAAATTTGAGACTAAAATAGTTCAATAATCCTCACAGTTTTGGTATGTCTGTGGCATATATAAAAGAAAAACCCTAAAGGTAGTTTTTATTAAATAAAAATTAGTTTATTGTAGTAAACTTAAAACTATCACACAAATAGATTGGGTAGCCATTCAAATATTTGCCCACTCAGCAGTTCTGTAAGAGGTTTGTCTTTATTTCTCACATAGAGTTTTGTCATTCAGAGATCACTCTAAAGTTGAGGGAAGAAGTGACATGTTACTGAGGTTTGGTCTTTTGAGTTGTAATGCTGAATGCTGGCCCCCAAGGCCTGGTTGCCTCAGAAACACGAGGATCTGCACACATACTAAATAATGCTATGTGACCTTGCTCCTTAATGTAAAACTACCGGTTAAATAAAGATGCCAACAGCCTATAGCTGGGTAAAAGAGAGATAGGTGAGGTTTCAGTTCTGGGCTTGAGGTCTGAAGCAGGACCATGAGGGACACAGGGACATGAGAAGAAGATGGAGAGAGAAGATGCCATGGGTTTAGGAGTCTTGAAAACATGGCAACAAGGACTGGTCAACTGAAGTTAAGAGCAGCTCAGGGGGAACATATCACGTCATATTGTGGGTTTATTGGCAAGGAAGTAGACATAATAGGCTAGAGGGTAGATATCTGCCCAGCTCCTGTGCTGATTAAGGCTTACTATAAATATAAAAGTTATGTGTCTTTTATCTGGAAACTGAATGATTAAGGTAGAGTAGAAACCCCTAATTGATATTAAATATTTAATACAACAATATATGATAATCTAAGCTAGAGAGAACATATCAAACCACGCATTAAATCCATCTTGTTTACAACTGTTTGCATTTTTACCATTAGAAATCTGCATTTTACATAAGACACAAAGAATCCTAAAATTCAAGGAATTATTGGTGATTTTATTTTTGTGGTTGTGAGTGTATGGTTTTCATTTTTTAATGCTGAAATTGTTTTATTAAAATGCTACTTCATCTTGGCTTCAGTCTTATACTTCAAGATGACAACAGTTCTCCTATTCACACAAATGTTTTATAATTCTGCATTCTCATCCTATTGAACAGACTCTCTTATATGGAGTCATATTTCTGAAGATAAATGATGACTCCCTGTTTGTACATTTGTACTTTTGATAAATTTTAGCTGATCTGCTCAGATTCCACAGCTCTCTGTTAACCTCTTCTATAACTGTGCATATGTGCAGCCAATGGATATTTATTATGTTTAGTAATTGCATGATATGCTAAGCATTGCCCTGTCATTAATTACACTGGGCTTAATTAAGCAGGATTTTAAGCTGATGCCATAAAAATTAACTATTAACGTTTGAATGTAGTAATGTAAAATTTGCATTGGCTCACTAGTCACCAAAGATTGAGTAAGGTTCGTCCTTGAACTGAAAAGACTATGAATCACTTTTATCACTATGTTTTGTTTTTATAGCTTTAAAGTTATTTTTTACAACTTTTTAAACAGGAGAGTAAATTATTTCTAATAATAAAATTTCTATATTTCTGTTTTGAAAATGTTGATTTCTGGATTTTTTTTACAACCAATGTATATTTATAACAAAATGGAAGAGAAATTAAACCAGAATATTAATTAATTGCTGTTGTTTCTAGAATTTATCTTTAAAAAGTAATTCTCAAGTACAAATGGCATGTTTTGGAAATTCTCATAATTATAGCTACTCTAGAGCAATCCTTTAAGGAGTTTCTTTTTCCAATCAATGAGTCAGCTCCAGGAACTATTCCAGTGGCCTTATTTCCCAGAAGTTCCTTTCACATTGAATAAACATTTGCACAGAAGGAAAAACTTCTGGATTTTTAACTCATTGGGTCTTCTAAAATTAGTTAGAGAAGATACATTCATTTCAATCCATTTGAAGCTTACCAGCAGCTTGCACATTTGGGGTAGAATTCTTCAACCAAAGCAGATACACAGTTGCATAAATCAGAGTAATTGAGAGCCTAAAGAAATCCATTCCTGCTATTTCTCTCTTGGGGAAAAAAGGGATGGGACCTCCATCTGGGCAGGAAGGACAGAGGTCAACACAGAAGAAGGAGAGGAGGGGAGGGGCAGAAAACGCAAAGGTTGTTTGATAAAAGGAACTTTTTTATGTATATTATATTATATTTAATATAAAGGAACTTTGTTTTATATTTACATAAACTCAAATGCAATGTATGTATGTTATGTCTTTATACTTCTAATTTATATCTTATATATATTATATATAAATATAAAATATCTATGTTTAATATGGTATATATATTATATGAAAATTATGACACATGCCAGTAAGGCTGACTGTGCTTCCAAAAGAACCATAGACTTAGAGAATCCTCAGTGCCAACCATGAGAAATCTCCTTTAGAATGTTCAGAAAAGGTAGTTCAAGTGACTCTTAAAACTATATAGACTATGGCTATTACCCTGGGTTGCCTCACAGAAGTTGAAGGGTAGCCCCTATTGCTGTTGATGCTGAATATTCAGAATATAGGATTCAGATTATTTGATCTGAATTTAACCAGAAAACCTCCTTACTGTGGTCCAGTATCCACGGGACTATGCAAGCTGCCAAGGGAGGCAAGCCATTAATCGTCTTACTTAGTTGTGATACCTATGAACCACAATGACCATCATAGCAAGATATCCATAAAGGTGCAATAAATGGCACTGATATGGTGATGGTAACCAACAGCTATGTTAATAAGTTAACATCCCCTTAACAGAAGGGAAAACATGCCTGTTACTGCAAACCTAGCCACTACCCATGGCTAGTGAGGGTCCACGATCTCATCTTAAAAATCTACTGCTGTAACTTTAGCAGATCAGCATAATTCCTAACTACATTCTAAATATTATCCTCTTACCTTCAAATAAATGTAGCTATCACCCCTCGTCAACAATTTTCTTTACAGTAATTGGAGACCACATCAGAAAAACACAACTGAACACAAAGATAAAAGTATTATTGGTAGTGAAGCCCCCCCCCATACATATGCATCCTAGCTCCTGCATCTGTGTCTCAGGAGAATCTTTGCAGAGAGGGAGGGAGAGAGAGAGAGAGAGAGAGAATTTAAAGAGCCAGAACACCTGCTATTACTCAGTCTCTCATAGGAATGGTGGTATCTATGGTACTGTGTAAGCTGCCAAGGAAGGAAAGCAATGGCAATAGACATGGCAATAAACATGCTTACACAGGTAGAAAATCTCATGGGGGTCACATACCTGGAATGGAGCCACATGCCTGCATAGGAACGATGCCTTCGAGAGAGGGAGAACTAACCACTCCTAGGGATAATCCTAATTGGATGTCCAATACAGTGGTTGGCCCTGAAATAAATTCACAAAAACAGACTCAGAATGTTGTATTCATCTACTTGTTTGTGCATACATTCATATGTATCTGTATATATATGTATGTATACACACATACACACACACATCTAACAATAGTAATCAGGGAAAAGAAAGCTATCAATCTGAGAGAGGAGACATGAAAAGAGCTGGAAAGAGTGGACTTGGGAGGGGCTGGAGGAAGAAAAGAGAAGAGAAAATTAATATAATTATATTTTAATTAAAATATATTTTAAAACTTAAAAAGGGGGAGTGGATATTATGGTTTTGCACAAGGGAGACTGGGAAGATTGTAAAAGCCAGATCTCCAGGGAAATTATTGTGAGACTGTATTTCCTAGGAATTTCAGAAGCTAAACTCATAGTCTTTCCAATATGGCTGTCTATCATGAGCTGAACAAGGACAACAACAATAGGCATGCTAAAGTAGACATAGGAAAGCCCACAAGGCCTGAGTCCTACGTAAAGAACTCCAGGCAACTAAGGAATAGTGAAAGGGGGAGAAATAAATGGTTCTTCCCAGGAATAGGATACCAATTGGTTATCCAATACCAAATGGGTAGTGATGTGTTTATAAAAAGATAAAGATATAGGGAGTATGTTCTATGGCAGTCTAGTCAAGTATGGGGGAAGGGGGTGCCTTATCTGGCCCATGCCAAGACATCCCTTCCCCCTGAGGGACCAGCCAGGGCATGGGGAGGGGAGTTAAGAGGGTAATAGAGGCAGAGAAAGGCAGACAGAGAGAGAGAGAGAGTAGAGAAGTAGAGGCCGGCCATGACCATGTGGAGAGAGAGAGGGCGGTAAGGGAATGGGGAGGGGGTGGAGCAAGAGGGCAAGAGGTAAGAGGCAAGAGAGAGGGGGGGGAGGGAGGAGGGAGCAAGAAGCCCCTTTTATCGTGGGTCAGGCCCACCTGGCTGTTGTCAGGTGACTGTGGGGTGGAGCTTAGACGAGTGCTAACAGGTAAACCTGAGAACATACCTATGAGAAGCGTTATACAAAGTAAGCAGGTTATATTCAGCAATATTTATTACATACTTATGCATATGTGAATATAACAACTAATGAAAAGACCTGAATTTGAAAGAGAGCAAAGAGAGGTATATAGAAAGTTTTGAAAGAAGGAAAAGGAAAGAAGAAATGATGTAATTATATTATAACCCCTCCCCCAAAGAAAATATATATCAACAGCAACAACAAAAAAGGTAGCCATAAGGTATGAATTTGAGAGAGTGGTGGGTACATGGGAAGAATTGGAAAGAGGAAAGGGGGAAATTATATCATTATATTTTAATTTCTAAAAAAATAAAATTAATTAAAATCAAATTTAAATAAAAAAAAAACCCGTTTCCCCCAAATTAAAAAAAAAAAAAAAATCCCATACAACAATCCCAGGAGGCAGAGGGAGAGAGGGACCCTGGTGGGAGAGGGGAGGAGGAGGGGGGTGGGAACCTGAGAGAAGCCCAGAGGACCAAGGGAATGAATGGAGATAAGCAACCTTCAGGGTGGGGAGTGGGGGGACTCTCTAGAAAGTACCAGATTCCCAGGAGGTGAGACACTCCCAGGACTCATTGGGGGGTCATCTTAGCCAAAATGCCTAACAATGGGGAGAGGGAACTCAAAGAGTCCACCTCCAGTCGATAGACAGGGCATCAAGTGGAGGGACTAGGTTCTAATGCACAGTCAAAATTCCTTACCCAGAATTCTTCCTGTCTAAAAGAACTGCAGGAACAAAAATGGAGAAGAGACTGAGGGAAAGGCAGTCCAATGACTAGACCAACTTGAGATCTATCCGGGGATGGGGTGGGGCACTAAGACTTGACATCATTACTGATGCTATGATGTGTTTACAGACAGGAGCCTGGCATGGCTGTCCTCTGAGAGGCCCAACCAGCAGCTGACAGAGACAGACACAGATACTTGCACCCAACCATTGGACTGAAGTCAGGGACGCCTGTGGTTGAATCAAAGGAAGGATTGAAGAAACTGAAGGGGAGAGTGACCCCATAGGAAGACCAGCAGTCTCAACTAACCAGGACCCCAGGGAGCTCCCAGAGACTGAGTCACCAACCAGAAGCATACATGGCTGGTCCAAGGGCCCTGGCACATATACAGAAGAGGTCTGCCTGGTCTGGCCTCAGTAGGAGAAAATGTGCAAGAGTCTTGAAGCCCCAGGGAAGGGGAAGACCAGGTGTGTGTGTGGGGAGCACCCTCACGGAGGCAAGGAAGAGGAGGAATGGGATGATGAACCGTGGGAGGGGATACTGAGGAGGAGGACAACGACCAGAATGTAAATAAATAAAATAATTTAAAAACATAAATAAAAATTTGGGTTATATTTGAAAACAAAACAAAGAAAAAATAAAACTCACACAAAACCAGAGTCTCACTTTGTCACGTGTGGTGGAGATGGGGATGACTCTCCTAGTTGCTACCCAAAGATCCACCAAACGTGCCCCAGTTGCTAGTCCCCCACAGAAGATAAAGTCATAAATTCCTGTGTCCAAAGGTCTTCAGGTTGGTGGGAAATGTGAGCTGAAGGCAAAGGGCAGAGAAAAGTCCTTGTGATGTTTTTATTTTCTCAAAAAAACCTGAAATATTCTCAATGCCTCAGGCACTCAGTTGTTGCCCTAAAGCCTACTTTTTCCTAGGCAACACTAACAATGGTTTTATTATTAGAAACCTTAGAATTAATTAAGATTCCTTTGCCTGAATGTGCTACTACACCATGTCAGTGAGGAGTAAACAAGAGTCAAGCCAACACTTCAACGTGCCACCTTTTTCTTCCACAACAAGGCTCCACAGAATGAGGCACGTAGGCTTACAAAAAGGCTCACTAAGTGATTTTAGAGCAGATATTTACTCCCTCCTAAATTGCAGAACACATTGCTGGATGTCCTGTCTTACTTGTTTGAATGTCACCAATGTATTTCAGATTTCTGAAAGTGGGCATGGGAAATGAACTTTACACAAAATTTCCCCCTCAAATGATATAGGACAGAGCACCCTGACCTTTATAAATAACTTTTGTAGTTTTCCTCCTGAGTCATATTACATTCCTTTAAAAAGAAGAGATACAAGACACAGGTTACAAAAGACAGCACAAAATGTTTTAAATATCAATATATTGTATGGTCAGAGGTTCCCAGTAGAACTCTATGTTCTGGGAAGCTGTGAGGTAGTTTTGTGAATCCTTAGGCTCAACAATACATATTATTGGTATAACTGATTTCCAGAAATAAGAGGAAGCAATGCCAGTTGCCTAGCCACACCCTGTCAGCATTCTCCCATGCATGATTCCTGAACAGAAACATTTAGAAACTCCTTGAGATGCATATGGCTGTAGAGGATTGATATCCTTTTGGAGGTCATGGGAGATTTTAGCTGGCTCATATTTAGAGATATTTCTGCAAAAATCATCAAGTTCCATCACCAACTAGCCAAATAGGTAAGACATATCTAAATAGAAAGCATCTTCCCTAAGTATGGAGATGTTGCAGGACTTTCTTAGGGTTTATCTCTCTTGTATCTCTACTTAAGAGTTGTTGAAGAAATGTAACCAGACTCCTTTGTCCCAGATTGTTATGTAGAAATTGGATTATAATTCTCAGAGTATTTTTCCTCATAATACATATGAAGAAATTAATATAAATAATTTAGCTCACCTGTTTTGTAGTACTTCAAGGAATAACATTTAGGGGGTACTCTAGGGTTTGAATTATTTTGACTCTGTCTTACATGTATTACATTTTAAAGAAAAGCATTTTCTATAGGAATCTTCTTAGTGTGGCTTGCTTTTTCTCACAATAATAATGTTATTTGAAATTTCTTCCAGGCATTGATGACAACTTTTTATTTTATTTAATTCTCATTCTAAAATATTTTAGAACTTTAAAAGGTTTCATTTGAAGCTAAAAAATAATCAAATAATATGAAATGGTCATAGAATATGCTAATCATTTTATGGTTGTACTTCACTGTACTGACTACTTTGACCTGAAACATACATTCAGATGCTAAATAAGAAAAGAGAAACCTGTTCTATAAAACTCTGTGATTATACTGTAATTCTGGAACACTCTTGTATACCGCTCAGTTTTCAAAGAAATGCTCTTTTTACCATAAGCAAAGCAGACTGAAGTAAGTGAAGGAGAAGCTGTCTTAGTGCATAAATGTCCTTTGGAAACCCAAGCGACTATAGGCTGTGCAACCAAGTAGTCCACAAAGAAAGTAGCAGATCTGAAAAACACTAAGTTAGTCTAGCTTTTCAAAAATTTCAGCAGATGTATGACTTTCATCATTGATGTAAAACTCTATATATTTATTTTAAAAGGAAGACAGAATAATCAATTGTTGCATATTCATTGTTTTGTAGGCTAATACATGAATGTGATGGGAAAAAAGACAGATGTATAACCAGAAAAAAAGATGGGGGATGGGGGAGAAGAAGAAAGGAAAGGAGAGACAGAGGATGACGTTGCAAATATAAATACGAACTATGAAACACGGAATCCTATTCTAGGCAAAACATAAAAGGGAGAAGAAATAAGATGTTCAGTGATTTATGTCTGTTCCTGTGTGACCCATTTCTACTGCTTATGTGTTTACTGCAAATTAAATAAGTCATGTAAGGAATTCAAACTTCAACTAGAGAATCACAGCTTTTCATCACAGAAAACTAACTTACAAATCTGTAAAAGGGGTGTAAATATTTCTAATATTTTACTTTATGAAAAAAGAGAGGACGAGGTTTTATTAAAAGTCACATAGAATAGGAATAACACTGTAATCTTCCTTACTCCATAGACCCATAACATATTCATTGATTCATAATCTAAAATCATAGCTATACATGCATGATTAAAATAGTTTAACGAGTAGTTGAAATAACAGAAAAACAAATAATGAAAAGGAGGGCCCCAGACCAACCAGGTAACATTCACAAGCTGGTACGAGGTGCCCAATAAATATACAGCAGAGGAGTGCCTGGTGTGGCCTCAGTGGGAGAAGATGCACCTAACCCTCGAGAAACTTGAGGACCCAGGAAGTGCGGAGTTCCGGAGGGGGTGAGGGGCATCCTCAGAGACAGGGGGAGGAGAAATGGGATGAGGAACTATAGGAGAGGGAGGGGTGTAAAGACTGGACTGTAAAAAATACCCAAGAGTCACTTCGCAGCAACAGTAGGGCTGAGTGTGAGGTCCCAGATAGAGGACTTGGAGAAAGGACTGAAGGAGCTGAGGGAGTTTACATCCCCAGGGAGGCAACAACAGTGGCAACTGGCCTGACCCCCCCAATACTCCTCGAGACTGATCCACCAACCAAAGAATACACAAGGAGGGACCCATGGTGCTGGCCACATATGGGGCAGAAGAGGGTCTTGTTAGACATCAGGGGGAGGAGAGGCCCTTGGGCCTGAGGGTGTTAGATCCCCCAGTATAGGAGAATGCCAAGGAGGGAAGACGAGAGTGGGTGGGTGGGTGGGTAGGTTGGAGAATATCCCCATAGTGGCAGGGGGAGAACGGAGGGAATGGGGAGGTTCCAAAGGGGAGATCTGGAAAGGGGGAAACATTTGAAATGTAAATAAAATATGAAAAATAAAAAAATAATAAAAGCAATAAAAATCTTTTTAAAGAAATAAAAAAGGATGGCTCTGACTTAAAATTTTTATATTTGTTCATTTACATGTACCATAATTCCTGTGTGGAGGTCAGAGATCAACCTACAGCTTTGGCTCTCTACCCCTAACACAAGGGTTTGCAGGGCAGATCTCAAGTCAGATCTCATCAGACTTCTGCTATCAATTCTTCTGCTCATTGAGGCACTTCTCTCTTTTATAAAAAGGAGTATACTACAAAATGACATATGTTTCAGATACTGAAAACATTTCTATAATAAATCCTTTATTAAACAATGCTGCTTAAAGATAAACATGTTAATTTATAGTCATGAGCACTGCTAAAATATTGTAGGTCATAAGCTATTTATTATGTAAGTGTATGAGTGTTGACTGAATATGTGTGTATAGCATGTGTATGTTACATACTTGAAAAGAGTATATAAACTGCAGATATACACATACATATGATTCTAACTTGCTTCCACTGACAAAATGTAAAGTATAAGATTAGTATTGGAGTCAAACAAAAAATTTGTTCATGAATGTGTCACTTGTTATCTTAGGCACACGACTTTCTTTGTACAAGCTGGAACTTCTGAATAATAAAAAGCAATTTCTGCCTGGCAGCGGTGGCACACGCCTTTAATCCCAGTACTCGGGAGGGAGGCAGAGGCAGGTGGATTTCTGGTTTGAGACCAGCCTGGTTTACAGAGTGAGTTCCAGGACAACCAGGGCTACACAGAGAAACCCTGTGTTGAAAAAAACAAAACAACAACAACAACAACAAAACAAAAACAAAACAAAAAACAAACTAAAAACAAATAAAAAGCAATTTCTAACACACTATTAAAGCAATGTCTATGTGATTAAGTGATAATGACTAAGCACGCCTCTGTTAGTCTCTGGAGCATGTGTAAAAATGGAACATGTGGTAGCTATGTTAAAACTATGATTTTGAGTATGTTGACAGAAGGCTTTAGCATGTCTTCCAGCAACCATCAGCTATGAGTTCTTACTCTGACATGATTGACTTTGTGTCACACAGACAGTGCAGGTGACACAGTGTCTTGCAATGTACCAGAACATTGTGACCTACAATGGAAAGGCAGTTTGCCCTGGCAATGCACAGAAATTCAAATATCAAGCCCTTGGTAATAGCTCCTCTGTAGCTTAAAAGTTTATATGTGGAGAAGCTTGAGCATATCTCGACAACACTCCCTGATGTTCCCCAATAAAAGCCTCTCATATGAATGGACTGCTCCTCATAACAACTGAATATGGTATATGGACTTCCCCTTACTTCTCCCACTTTGAAGATTTTAACAGAATTGTCTTTAAGATGTCAAAATTTGATTTTTTACTTTTATTATGGAGTGATGAATCCCAAATTTAGTATGAGGACAAGTGATTCAAATTTAAGACTGTTTACAGCAGCTTCAGATGAATGCCATGCATATACAAAGGACTTTTTATTATAACTGAAGTAAGGTCCCCGTAGGGATTTTGTACCTGGTATGGGGCATATTCATGATGACAAGACAGGTACAAGGGAAACAATGATATCACTATCGATTATTGTTCTAGAATAGTGATACATGGACCATGATTGGAAAAATATGGCCTTTGACAAACAGTAACTAGCAAATTCTACACAGCAATTATATATTGCTGTATTTATTGTACTGCTACTTTTTAATGAAATTAGTTAATTAAAAACGTTATGTAGGATGACTCCAGTGTTTATGACCTCCTAGTTTTGTATTATCTATTCTCAATGAGTGTGGACAGACCCTGTGGTTTCTCTTCATTAACAGAGCATGAAGCCGGGTAGTGGTGGCGCATGCCTTTAATCCCAGCACTCGGGAGGCAGAGGCAGGCAGATTTCTGAGTTCGAGGCCAGCCTGGTCTACAGAGTGAGTTCCAGGACAGCCAGGGCTACACAGAGAAACACTATCTCGAAAAACCAAAACCAAAACCAAAACCCAAAACACACAAAAACCAAACCAAACAAAACAAAACAAAAACAGAAACAAAGCATGGGAAACATTATAAGATGCTACATTCTGTGATTGTGTTTGGCAAAGGTACTCTCCTTGCTGATGAGACACATGAGGCATGTTGGGGAAGGACATTTAGGAAAGAACTGTGGATAATCTCAACCTGATAATCAGAAAGAAAGCAGGGTTTCTATTCTACAGATACAATGAAAAGAATTAACCACACATTCTCCAGTCCCTAGATATAGCCTAGCCTAAGTTTGGAATCTTGAAAGTGCCTAGGCCAAGGATACTGACAAGCCATCCTTCAACACTTAGCACGTATAAACCATGAAGATAGTGAATACTATTATCATAACACCAACTCTGCTGTATTTGATCAAAGAGCAATAGATAAATATGCTCTAGCACTTCAACATGTAGTGGTGGTGATCTTTATGATTAGTAATTTAAATAATTGTTAATCAATGTAGAATATAATAATGATAGTTTTATGTTATATTTAATATATTTAGACTTTTAAAATACTGCTTGTAAATATCTTTCTATATAAGTCAGTCTTTCATTTTTTTGTATTTAATATATTATATTTAAACTTTAAGTTTTTCTAATGAAGAGCAATTAAAAATATTCTCAACATTTAAAAATATTGTATTTTAGCTTAACCACTTCTTAAATGCAAGATATTAGTTATTTCTCATCTTAGTAAGATTTCATAACATAGTTCTTTATCTATTAATATCAGAGTAATAGAAAGGTTTATCTAGATCCTGAATTGAGAAATATACATACTTGTAATTTTTACATATCACATCATTAATAACAGTCTTATATGAACAAGAACTGTGCTTTTGTTGACTTTTCCTTTAAAATCAACATTTAATTGATGTCAAATTATAAGCTGAGCAACCTACCTGAACAAGAAAGCCTTCAGTAAGTTTTTTTAACTTGTTAGTAGAATTCTAACAGAGTGCATTGCCAACTGATTTCACAGTACATTCTCAGATAGTGGAGCTAATGCACCAGAGGGAATATCTAGCGTTCAACAATGTAGATCCCTGGTACTGAGCAGTGGAGGACCAGCTATCTCCTAGACACTCAGTAAAAAGGGAATTTGTTTTTCCCCATCATGGAGTCAGATCTCATCCTATGGCCCAGACTAGCATTTTTACCTCATGACAAATCTTTCTGTTCCAGCTGGTCTTGCAGGCATGCACCAAGGCACCTAGCTTTGAAAAGAAGTCTTTTCAATTAAAGGAGAAAATTATTATAGTTTCTACTATGATTTTCTTGTGTGAAGCAAATGACAGCCCACATTTACAGAGCTTATTGGGGAAAGTAAATCTTCACAGAAATCAAGTTATGAAAACTAATGGCTTTCTACAAACAGTAATGAGTTTCAACTGAGGAAAAATCCATCAAGACCAGATAGTAAGCGTCAAACACCACAAACCATGAGATAGAAAGGCCACTAGGGTAGGAGAAAAGAATACACCAAGGAAACTAGAGATTTTGACCACGAGCTCATGACAGTTTCTTATTAAAAAGGAACCACAGCTTAATATCAAAATAAATCTGTGCAATGTGCCAGCTCACTGATTATAATTATCTACTAGCAAGTATTACGAAAGTACACTCTCCATATATGTTTTATGATATGGATTTAGAGATATTCTCAGTAGATTGGTTTTTGATTTTATAACATTCCAAGTTTAGGGACCCAGAATAGCAGGCATGGTTATATATAGATATGCAATTTGGTGATGTTTATACCACATACTTTAGGCCATGTCCTCAGATAGTAGAATGTTTTAGAGTAATTTGCAAACATTCTTGATCAACGTCCATTGATTTTTCTGGTGGTGACATTGAAATGTAAGATTATTATATGCTTTGTGCAGAAAAAAAATCTTGGCATGTATCATGTATATATCAGAGTTACAATGTAGACAAATATTAAAGAAAATCCAGTGTTCACAAAGATCTGCTTGTAATTACACATGTATGAAGCAAAATGTACATGTTTATTCAAGTTATACTTGTGTGTAGATGCTAAAATAACCAATCACTATCAGTGTACATTTCTACTTAAATTTCACAGGGGATTAATTTTTCAAGTCTGATAGACTATGACTAAGGATAGATAAAATATTCTGGAGTATTTGGGGATGCCGCACAAACATTAGGGTGTGAACATTTATGTTCTGGCAGTGATCTCACTGATTTTCATTAGGAGGCAGGGATTCACATTATCCATGGTTATGAATGTTTTCTAAAGTATAGTAGTTTTTACTTCCACTTTATGATACAGTTGTTTCTGCACCATCATTTTCTCAGTCTTCAGTTGGCTCTAGCTGTATGTGATTGCTTGTTTTCACTCTTAGAGCCATCAAGAAACAGGATGTTGGATGACTCTGCCTCTCAGTCAGGCTTCAGGGAGTGCTGCCCTTTCTCAAATAAGCAATGGCTCATTTCACTTCCCTTAATTTTATGGAATAGGCCAAAAATCTGAGATTCATTGAACAAGAACCTTTAGAATGAAGAGGCCCAAATCAATTATTTCTACATTCAAGTGAGGCAAAGACATTGTTGAAATCTTGTTTTTCAGTTTTTTACTTATATTCATTTTCATTTTTGGATGTGTCAGCTTTGATGGGGTATAATTCACATACATGATTAAACCATTTAAAGTGTATAGCTCACAGTACTTTAATATTTCAGTGGTTCTACAGTTACTGCACAATCATATTCAGTACATTAACACTGTTGCCAAGAGAAATTTGATCTCATTAGCAGTCTCTCACCATTACTCATATCTCTCCCCATCTTAAACCTAGGAAACCATTCTCTCTGGATTTGACTATTCTAAATGTAGCTTGGAAATGGAATGTGTTGATGTATAGCTTTAGGGGCTGAAGTCCTTCAGTTAATGTTTACCAGGTTTCTTAGCATAGCATATATCAGTGTTGTTTTACTCTATTGTTAAATGATATTACATTGTGTGAAATAACTATGTATTGCTTATCCAGTTGATGTACATTTGAATTTCTTCTACTTTCTGGTTATTATGGAAACTCTGTCATGAGTATACATACAGGCTAGGTTTAAATATAGGGAAATGACCATTTTTTTCAGGATTTGATCAGTACACAGTAGTTTCAATGTGTCTCCTTCACCAACTGTGCCTTTTATGTTATGTGTCTTTTGATCATCCTAGAGTGTTTGGTGGTGTGTTATTTCACTAGTTTTTAATTTGCATGTGACTAGTGATACAGAAAATATTTTCATATGGCTCTCTGCTCTTTTTTTTTTTTATTGGACATCTATCTTTCTGAGGGACTAGAGACACAACATGATTAATAAGATCACATAATAACCACTTGCATAAGCATTTGTGTCTCCATAATGACAAAAGGTCCTCATCCACCAGAGCTTCTTTCTACTGCTGTAGGAATTTATAGTTTAAAGTGAAAGATGCTGGGAAGAATTAAGGGTTGGCAAAAGCAAATAGAAAAATTCAAAATCATAAGACAATTTGAACATTCAGTTCAGGAAAGTGAAACATCAAGCATCAGAGTGAATATGACAAAATCTCAAGGTGAATCAAAATACATTCTCTGTTTTTTAAAATCAAGTTTAAACAGACACTGGTACTCCCACTGACAACTGGAGTACTAAAGAAGTGGAGGTCCCAAATGACTGAATGGTGTTGTCAATGAGAAGAGTTAACCTCTAATTTTCAAGATTTTATTTTATCATATGTTAGACATGCAAGGACTATAGACTCTCTTCCCTATGAAGGAAACAGACACATACAAAAATAGAAGCCAAAGATTCTTACTAGCTATACTCTGTCTGCAGTTACTAGATCTGATGTAAGCTGTCAGTTGAAAAGTCAGGAATACTAGGCTGAAAATGATATATTAAATAAAAACTGCAAGACTCCCTAGACTGCAGTGACAACAGAATAATGCTTAGACTTCTGCCTGTGAATTGTTTCAGAGAGCAAAAGAAAAGTCCTCATTAAAATAGGACTAACATTGAATTTCAAAAACAAAGAAAATTGAACCTCACTTGCTGCCCACGCAGAAGATCTAAGATAGATTCCTAGCATCCCCCTTATGGTTTACAGTTGTCTATAACTCCAGTTCCATGATTTCAGCACCCTTTTCTGGCTGTCTATGATACCACTCATGCTACACACTTACATATATGCACACAAAACATTCTTGAATAAAGTAAGAATAAATAAATCATAAAAAATAAAAATCAATTAGTAAGATGTAGATGAGAGCAAGCTTGGGTTATTGATTGAGTATAACCGTACAACAATACTGTGATTCAAACCTTCATTATCTGGATCAGAAATGAAAGACCAAGATGTTTAGGAGATTTTCTAATTAGGGTAACACAATCTGTAGTAATAGACTGATGAATGAGAATTGAAATATCCAGTCTTCAGTGTAGTGATCTTTCTCTTTCAGTGTTATTTCAAACATGTTTTAAGTCCATGGGAAGTAATGTTGCATGTGGTTTTAATGCTCTACCCGCCCTTAGCTCTGGGAGGGGACTGTGCTACCTGTCCCCTTCCAGCTTCCCTTGAATCCTTAGATAAAAGACACAGACACACAGTTGTTCCTTTTAACTTGCCTTAGGACACAATTGCTGGGCTCAACCTGGAAAAGCGTGCCCTTGTCAATTTCTTTTTTTCTTTTTCTTTTCTTTGTCTTTCTTTCTTTCTTTTTTCTTTTCTTTCTTTTTTTTTTTTTTTGAAATAGAGTTTTACTTTATTAGAATCTGTGAAGACAGAGTTTGCAGACACAATCCTGTCTAGTTGTGAACTGCTGAAAAAGCAGTTTCTGTGAAGTTTGGCTCTATCTTGTAATGAACAAGACTCCCAGTGGTTCTTACTGCCTGTCACTCAGCATTTATGAATGCCTGCTGTGTACAGGAAATATTAGTTAAGAGGCCAGATAACCTTTGCAAAGGACAATCAGTCAAGACCTTTCTGGAACTTTCTAAGACTGGGAAATGTGTTCCAGGCGTACTCATCCAGTGTTCCTAGTCGGATTATTTCAGTCAGGGTAGCGATAGACTGGAGAACTTTACTAAGAGTTTGGTTACTGGGACTGCATCTCTGGGCCCGAAGGAAGTCCAGTAAAATCACCCCCTTTCTCCATCATCAGTTTGCTAACAGTGCAGATTTCTATCAGCGCATTTAAGCGACATAGGCGGCAAGGTGATAGACTAACATAAGGCAAGGAGTGCTTTACGTTAGCCAGGAAAAGAAAGGCTTGTCTACACTGCTCCCACTCATTCGACCCAACAGAAACCTCGGCCCACAGACCACTTCGTTCCTTGGATCCTGAAGTATGCCACCCTGCCGGACACAAAGCTTTCGGTAGGCACTGCTTCCAGAACCAGCACGTTCAGCTCTTAAAGTCTGGATGGGAGAACTGCTACATTACTCTTTATGCAGAGACTGTTCAGCTTTGGGTATGGTGTGCGGGTGTGGAGGGATCTGATAAAGCTGTCCATCTGGGTACCTTGTCAGTTTCTTATCTGTCTCTCCACGTGCCCTACACTTCAGTTGCTAAACTCTCCTGACTACCCACCTGTAGGAGCGTCCTGCATGGCAACTCCATTTTGAAATCTCACATGGTTTCCCAGTTCTCCTTTCTCCAAAGCATGGCGAACTCCGTTCCTCTCCCCTGAGTCTCCTTTTCCTCCTGAGACCTGGAAACCCCACGTGTACCTTCTATCAAGCAATTGGCCCATGGCTTTCTTTACTGACAGATCAAGAACGAATTGGGGAATAGGACCTTAACATCAGAACTGTGCCCAACAAAGAAGTTTTGAAATAAAGTTGAGAGAACATTTGAGTAGTGTATGATTAATTTAGATTGAACGAGGTCTAATGACTTCTTTTACATTCCTCAGTGTTGCTTTGGGACTACCAGTCCAAACTCTATTCTATTTCTGGACTTAAGTGCTTAACAGTTCTCTACAATTAACCAAGCAAGGCGTTACACATACATTTTACCCACTGAACAGTGGATAAAATGCTGAGCACAGATTAGATTGTATAAGTTTTGTATCTGTAAAACGGGGGTTAATTAGCAATCCCTAACAATGATTAGTACTGCTTAAATTATGATTCTAGCTTTATTATTTTATTAATTATTCTTTTTCTCTCAAAAAAGTAAATTTAGAGTTTCCCTTAGTTGATAGGAAATATATTCTTTTCATATTTAATTGTTATCAATTTTTATATGTATATACTATGGTATAAATATATTCTCTTCTTGCACACGCTTTTTGCATTCCCAAATAACCTTATTATTGGAGACAAAGTTACATTGTAAACTTGACTGATCCAGCACTCTAAAGTGTTAAGACCCCGTTGACAAAAGGATTAATAAAAAGGAAAACAGACAAAGTAATCTTGAATGACTGAATAAAAAATGATATGGACATTAGCTGAATCTCATTATTTAAATGCAACTATGAAGCTTGCTGCTTTTGCATTTTTTTATTCTTTAAATTTATATATCATGCCATGTAGATACCAGAAATAGTTGTGGCCTAGTTAGAGTGCTAAACATTAAATTTCTGAATTAAATATAACCTATCTCATTTTCTAAGCTATTTATAAATCTTTTCTCCCTTTTAGGGTCTTCAGGGAATTTAGACTGCCAAAAAATTAAAAAGAATCTTGTACAAAACATTTGTACATCATCAATGGACTGTGAATATTTGTTGTTAACAAGGTTGATGATAAATTATCACTCATCTTTTTCTGTCTCAGAGTAGCAGATTATATCAGAGTGCTTCTTGTGAAAATTGTTTTCCACCTACACTTTGATTTCCAGTGCCCCCGGATGACTGCATTTATGACGGAGGATGTAAGAGATCTGTAACACTGTTTGTCATATCCCAATTGGCAATCATAGAGATCAGGGAGATCGTGATGGAATTCTGCTTAACTAAAGTTTTAACCTTTATCTTCACAAAAGATTTTGCATGAAGAAAAATTTTGTAATCAACATTTTTTAAAAAAGCATAAAAAATGGTTACATAAGCAAAATTTGAAATTAGTTTTAAAATGATTCTTCCACTATTCTTCTTTTAGAAGAACTTACATTGTTGGGGGATATAGCTTGAAAGTCCACTTTCTGTGAAGAGACAGCATCAAGAATAAGGAAATCAAAACATTCTCATGGAATATGGGTTATCTTTCTATGCACAATAGAAATAATTAAACTTTGATTTCTGATATCACATTTGAATTTGATGTATAGGTATGGCCACTTATCTTTTCCCATGTAATGTAAGAGACACTAGTACTTCTACAGCAATTACAGACTTGGTTCACTTCCCTTTAGCAAAAATGTTCTGCTACTTGAAATTCAGATAATAAGTTTAGCATTTTGTATATAGAAAGTGTCTATGAAACCTCAGCGAAGAGGTACTTCTTCACTTCTTGGGAAGCTGAAGACGAATCTCTAGGAGCAAGTGATACTAGGGATGAGGCTTCAAAACTGAAAAGAAAACAAATTAGCTGGTTAAGGCAGTACATCTTGCCTGGTGAGCAGTGCAAGCAATGACATAGTAAAGAGGAAATCACAAGCTGTGTGCTAGAGACAGAGAAGAGGAAGCACAGAAGAACCATGGAGAGAGCTCAGGCAGCCTGTGTCCAGAAGGCACAGAAAAAAACCCACTTAACTACCCAGCCAAAGGAAAAGGCACCTGTTTGAGTGTCTTGATTTCTTCCACACATAAGCTAAGATCATATGGATACATAATAATATTAATATTATATAATCCCAAACATTAAATATATCATATCTTTCCATAAATTTGTATCTTTACTGCAAGCTGGTACAACCACTCTGGAAATCAGTCTGGCGGTTCCTCAGAAAATTGGACATAGTACTACCTGAGGACCCAGCTATACATATACTCAGATGCTCCAACATGTAATAAGGACACATGCTCCACTATGTTCATAGCGGCCATATTTATAATAGTGAGGAGCTGAAAACAACCCAGATGTCCCTCAACAGAGGAATGGATACAGAAAACATGGTAAATTTACACACTGAAATACTATTCAGCTATTAAAAACAATGACTTCATGAAATTTACAGGTAAATGGATGGACCTAGAAAATATCATCCTGTGTAAGGTAACTCAGTCACAAAAGACCACATGGTAATGTACTCACTGATAAATGGGTATTAGGCAAGGAGTGTGGAATACCCACGATACAACTCATGGACCACATGAATCTCAAAAAGAAGAATGACCAAAGTGTGGATGCTTCAGTCCTACTTAGAAGGGGGAACAAAATAATCAAGGGAAGTAGAGGGTGGGAGGGACTTGGGAGGAAGAAAAGAGAGAGGGGGGAAAAAGGGGAAGAGGCAGGTAGAGGAGGAAATGGAGGAGATGTACAGAGGGTCAGGAAATTGAACAGAGCTATGTAGCAATGGGGGATGGGGAACTGGGGGTAGCAACCAGAAAGTCGCAGATGCCAGGACCCCATGGGCATGACATTAGCTGAAATACCCCACAAAGGGGAGGGACATCCTGTAGAGACCATATCAGAGGTTAGGCATGGCCTCCCATTTGAGGGATGAGACCACCCACACATCTCCAAAATTTTAACCCAGAATTGCTCCTGTCTTAAGGAAATATAGGGGCAAAGAATGGAGCAGAGACTGAAGAAAAGGCTATCCAGAGACTGCCCCACCTGTGGATCCATCCTACATGTAGACACCAAACCCAGACACTATTGCTGATGCCAAGAAGCGCTTGCTGACAGAAGCCTGATACAGCTGTCTCCTGAGAGGCTTTGCCAGATCTTGACCAATACAGATGTGGATGCTTACAGCTACCATCGGACTGAGCACAGGTACCCTAATGGAAGAGTTAGGGGAAAGACTGAAGGAACTGAAGGGGCCTTATCTGGCATCAATGGGATGGGAGGCCCTTGGTCCTGTGAAGGCTTGATGCCCCAGTGTAGAGGAATGCTAGGGTGGTGAGGCAGGAGTGGGTAGGTGGCTGGGGGAGCACCCTCATAGAAACAGGGTTAGGAAGGATGGGATAGGGAGTTTGCAGAGGGGAAACAAGGAAAGGGAATAACATTTGAAATGTAAATAAAATAAAATAAAATAAAATAAAATGTTCTAAAAACGTTCGTCAATGTTATTTCATTTTCTGTAAACATATATTTTCACATCTTGACTAAATTTACTTCTAAGATTTTTCATTTGTATGTTTTAGTTTTGCCTTGAAAAATAAATTGCCACTCCTTGGGCCAAGCATATTCAAACCACCACAGTCACTATGTACAAATTAAGCTCAATATACTAGTTACGTTACTGTTAAAAATCGAAATTTTTAAAAATAGTGTTGAATATCAGCATACCAGGATCATATTTCTCTTTCTATAAAAACCAAATACAATTTTAATATAATAAAATAATAATATTATATATAGTTTCTTAGTTCAGTCTTTTGTGCATGATATTGTTGGCAGCATATAGTTAGAAAATAAGAAACTACATTCAACAGAGGTCCATTCTCTTTGGGAAGAAATCTTACCATGGATCTTCTTCAAATAGGAACATTGGGTTAATTAATTAACCTGAGTTATTCTTTAACAGGAGCTATTATCTTGGGGTTTAAGATATCACACTTATTCAAATTTGTAATCAGGGCTAATTGAAGGGAATTATAGGCCAAGAATTTTTATGCTTGTCGATTTCTTTCAATATTTTTCATTATGTTTTTATTAGCTCCTTATCTTGAGTCAGTTTCATATCTGAATAGTCCAGAAAATATGGAGCAGTAGATGTTTTAATTACAGAGGACCATCCAGAAAGTAAACATTTCTTTATTGAAACTAAATAGAGGTATTTATATGAGGTATGTATTTGTAAGGCTGGTAATCTGCTGTGTAGATCATGCAATTAAGTTACTGCAAGCCAAATCACTTGAATTTTATTCCTTCATTGGTGTCCTTTGAAACCTCTACTGGCCATACTTTAAAACATGAAATTTACTTTAGCTCTCTGAAATCTGTCTCTTCCCAAAGACCCTGAAAGTATTTGGTCCTCCAGTGAGAGGTGTGAAGCTTGTGGACTGGAAGCATAGATGAAATTTAAATTGTGTTTTCACTCACCAATGGCTTAATAGGGCAGAAACTCTTACTCAGACAAATAATTAGCTTTCACAACAGAAAGGTAAACAAAACTATAAATTATGATTAGGTAAGTGTCTTGCCCTGCTGAGTCAAATTAGTCAACATTTAGTCCTCAACTGTGATTCATAGATTTAGGGAGAGAGGTTTCTGGATCAATTTGATAAAAATAATTAGAAGATTCTGAAATTGTCACATTTTCATCATACTGTGTACATTTGTTATAATCCAGCGCTTTAATAGATATCTCATTTGGGTATTTGCCTTTCTCTGTTAGTGATAAAGAAAAGGCAAGAGGAGAAATTTAACATTTTTAAATGTGAAAGGTCAATAAATACATTCGTCAAAGCCTTGCATATGAAAACACCCCACCATCAGAAGCTCTTGTGATAGCCCTAGACTTTCAGGCTGCTTCTTTAGTCGTTTTGAGTTTTAAAGAGAAAGGGGCTTGTTTTACAGTCCAGGTTGGCCTGTGTACTGGCTGGTTTTGTGTCAACTTGACACAAGCTGGTGTTATCACAGAGAAAAGAATTTGAGTTGAGAAAATGCCTCTATGTAAGGCATTTTCTAAATTAGTAATCAAGGGGGGAGGGCCCTTTTGTGGACGGTACCATCTGTGGGCTGGTAGTCCTGAGCTCTATAAGAAAGCCAGCTGAGCAAGCCAGGAGTAGCAAGCAAGCAAACCAGTAAGTTACATCCCTTCATGGCCTCTGCATCAGCTCCTGCTTGCTGACCTTCTTGAGTTCCAGTCCTGATTTCCTTTGTTGATGAACAGCAGCATGGAAGTGTAAGCTCAATATACCCTTTCCTCCCCAACTTGCATCTTGGTCATGATGTTTGTGCAGGAATAGAAACCCTGACTAACATAGCCTGGGATATTTTATGAGGCTCAATCAAGCCTCACACCTATGTTCCTCTTGCCTTTTTCAAAGCGTCGAAGTGGTGGCATGCTTTACTACACCACGCCAATTCTAGAATTGGCCTAATTTAGCCATTTACCTACATGTCTGTTTTTTTTTTTTTTAAATCTTCTGGTTGAAATGTGTATATTTAGAAAATAAGGTACCTAGTATCTGAAACAATGTTACTTTTAATACAGTTTTTCAAAAAAAAAAAGAGCTTGGTCATTTCTTTTTGTTTGTTTTGTTTTGTGTATTTTATTATGTCCACACATGGCTGAGAGAAGTTTTTATTTTTCTTGTATGGTCTCTTCTACCATCTCTGCTGAGCTCACCCACATGAACTTAACCGTTATCACCTCTTGTTCTGTTTCTTGTTCCGTTCTTTCCTCCACTCCTTTAGCTCTTACAACTTTTGTATGTGAGAAGGAAAGCCTGCTTCCTTATTAATGTTTCAAAAACCAGTTGCTAACAGCATCACCCTCACACTTCCAACAAAGCTTAGACATTTGTAACAAAAGCATCAAGGTTTTTGCCAAATCTTTGAAATGTCAGAACTCATGTTGGGGCTATGAAATTTGAAAACTTATTTTAAATTAAAAAACCAGGAACTCCAATCTTCATTCTCTGGGCTTATTAGAACTGCTTCCCTGGAGATACAAAGGTGGGACAGAGCAATGGTCCCTTGGAACAAGATATATGGGAAATAAGAATATGAGTTCAAAATTCTAAATGTTAGCCTCGTAAATAAATTCTGTGCCTGCATATAAATTATTAAAGATTTCATTGTTCTCCACTGAATGTAATTTCAGAACATTCTTGTCACATTATCCAGAATACTGCTGAGCTTCTCACTCCTATGTTTTTTTTTTTTTCTTACCAGTTAAATAGCTACAAATAGGAGATTTTAGATTCAGATTGCCTGTGAGTCTGGATGAGAAATGCTGACCTCAGACCCTATGTTAAACATGATAAGACTTGCTGAGGTTCCTGTATAGTCAAACGCACAGCATTTCAGCAGAAGTGAAGGACCTAGGAAAGACAGGCTGACAGCACTCCTCATTTTGAATCTGTAAATGGAATGTGCTACTTCCAGTGCTCTGTCTTGGCCAGAGGGGCTTTACTAAGTCTGTGCTACTTGACATGTTTTATGATGCATGACTTCTAGCATAGATAGGTTCACTATTTTCCCCTCTGCTTATCAGTGATTCTTAACCCTCCTCCCCCAATGCTGTGACCTTTTGATATAGTTCCTCATGTTGTGGTTGTGGTTACCCCCAACCATAAAATCATTGCCACTTCATAACTATAATTTTACTTCTGCTATCAATCATAATGTAAATATCTGATATTCAGGGTGGTTATAAGCAACCCTTGTGAAAGGGTCATTTCACTCTCTAAGGAGTCATACCCCACAGGTTGAGAACCTCTGGCTTTGTAGTTTGAAGTTAAATTGTTAAATCAGTACCACTGTGACCTTGTGTGTTAGGGAGGATAGTGAAGGTAGGATAGGGATAAAATAGAATCAGTGTCCAGACTTTCTTGAGGCACTGAGATGAGTTGATTTACCATGCTATTTCAAAGCAGAAATGTATACAGAAATATTTTGTAAGAATCATGATTTAAAAATTTAATTTTCATTTTTGATTTATTTATTTTTACACTCAGGTGTTTTATTTAAACAAACACCTTCACTTTGACCTATTAAATTAACCCTACCTAATAACTCATTCAACTATGATCTGAGTAGGTTAATCAACTGGTCGAGTTATTACCTCATGATCTGATTGTCTTTCCTACTATCACAAGTTGTGGTAGATAAATCTTATACACATGAGCCTTTAGGGAGAGACCCTGAAATACACAAACAATAAGAAATATTTGTCTTAAATAATGAATATTTTCTCATAATTGAGTGTGCTTTCTTTTGTCTTTAAGTTTAACTAAATACATGCTTTTTCACAAATATCTATATTTTAACAATTTTGGAACTCTCCTTGATTTTAAGTGACTGTGAAGTTCTTCCTTGTACAATGTTTTCTTTTTTTATGTGTTTGAGTTTATTGTCTGCAAGTATGCATGTATATGACATGCATGCCCAGACTGTAGACACCAAAGAGTGTTATTGCATTCCTTGGACAATTATGGACAGTTGTGAGTCACTATCTAGGGTACTGGGTATGGAACCTTGGTCTTCTATAAAAAGCAACTGGTGCTCTTAACCTCGGAATCATCTTTCTAGCCCATTGTTTTCCTTTTCTAATGTGAATATTATCAAATTGTTAAATTATGAAAGTATATACACACACACATACACATACGCACACACGCACACATGCATGCACACATTCACTCACACACAAAAATAAAACCTCATTGCTCAAAAAACTGCTGTGGTAGTTTTTTTGTTTTGTGTTTGGGGTTTGGTTTCAGTTTTTTAATTTTATTTTTTTTCAAGTGGAACGGAAACAGGAAATGAGCAACGTTAGTGCTCTGTGTTTGTCACTCTGGAAGATGAGCCTGGAAAGGTGATTGCTATTAACCTTCATAACATTTTACTGTGTTATTACTTACATTTTACAAGTGAGCTAATTCTGGCTCAAAAAAAAAAAAATACTAGCCTATCAAGAATTTCTAAATTTAGCAATTGTTGGAGTAGTTATTTAGCCCAGTTTTATCTGGCTCTCAATTTTTATTGCCTCAGTAATAACCGCCTGCTAAGTAGTCTTTAAGTGCTGTCATCAATGCTTGCTTTGTGAAGTTGCTTCGTGCACTTCCAAGTTCTCTAAAATGATTGAGAAATATCATATTTAATGGACTGTAAGCATTATCTATTCCAAATTTCATTTTGCTTAAAAGGAAATTGATTCAATGTGATAAAATGCCAACGCGTAGCCTTCTGGATCGTTATTGAAAGAAGCAATGAAACAAATCTCCTATTATTAATCATTTTCTAATTTTGCTTTTACAAAGTATTTTTAGAAGAATCTTTCCAATGCTGTTTAGTCTATCTTGGGCACTGAAGAATGAGGATTATTCTCTTGCCCTCAGGCTTTGTATAGATTACCTAAATGGAAAATGAAGGCATGCAGTTTGACAGAGGAGCGTAGAAGCCTGATTTTGTTATTTAGATTCCATATAGATAGATTATCTTCATTGTGAAGATTGCTCCCTGCTTTAGGGGCCTTTAGTCCTTGTGCTGTGGGTACAGTAAGAGCACTTGTTATTGAGTATATGTGTTTTAAATAAAGTCAGAAAACAGAATATGGTGGAAAACCCCAGGTCTTATAAATTTGGCCTGAAGGCTAGTGGACAAGAGAGATTCACCTATGGATCTTTAAACTCATTATTTGAGACTCAACATACTCTAGAGAGAGAGAATAGTATCAAATTTGTTCTGAATCAATGGATTTTGTGTTAGAGATTGCTAGATCATGGAAAGGGAGGGATTTATATGCTCAATTTTCAAGATATATAAGCAGTCTAAAACAGGGGACAGAGAGCAAAAACACTGAGAAATTTGGAACAAAAGTATGAACCTGGAAGAGAAGAACTCTGAAAATATTGCTAATTCTGACCAAGATTTAGTACCATGGGCAAAGTGAACTCAAAACACAGTGAAACACTGAAAAATGACTTTGAAACAATTACTTGCTGTTTGATCTTCGATCATTTCTCTTTTATAGGCCTATGTTATTGTTATAGTAGAGAGATTTCTCAGGATGGCTTTTACTTTTTATTGTTTTAATTGTGATAAGTTGATTTTTTGGTTATGTGGTATTTTGAATAATTATGATTCTGATTGGCTCACATATTTGAATGTTTAGGCATCACAGTATGGCACTATTTGAGAAGGATTAGAGGATACTTTTTGGAGTATTGTGGCCTTGTTGAAGAAAGCATGTCACTAGAGATATGCTTTGAGGTTTCAATAGCTCGTGCCAAGCTAAGTCTCTCTCTTTAGGCCTACAGATCAGACTATAGCTCTTAGCTACTTCTCCAATACCATGCCTATGTGCTTCCATGTTCCCTGCCACTGTGCTCCCCTCCATGATGATAATGGACTAAGCCCTTGAAACTGTAAATCCGCAACCAATTAAACAATTTCCTTTATAAGAGTTTCTTTGTTTATGTTGTCTCTTTGCAGCAATAGAACAGTGACTGAGACAGATGGAAATAATATTTTGTGAAAGATGTAGGTACTTCAGAGACATAAAAATTATAATGGAAGAAGACAAATCTAAAATTACATCAAAGAATGAATAAGCAACAACTAAGTCAGATAGAAATAAAATAGAAAGCGGTAATGGTCATATTGTATCAAATGATAATTCTACATACTGTAGCAAGAAACAAACAAACAAGAACATTCAACTAATATTCTAGTATTCTTTAATTTTTCTGTTATTCAAATGATGATGTTTATTAAACTTCATCCTGTTCAATGATGATTTTGTATAAATTATATGACTGGCAAAAATACTTGTATCTTGGTCTTTGATTACAAATAATTCTGTATATAAGATGTAATTTTGGATCATATCAACTTGTCACAATCCATGTTGTCTGAAGTAGAGCAGCAAAACACCACTTATTTATACTTACTTCTACTCTCATTAGGAGAATACATTGATAGAGAATATTCCTCTCAAATTATTAACTAGAAAATATTTAACATATCCTCTGTAAAGCATTCATTTTCTTTATCATAGTGGAAATCTGAGTGTATAAAGCAACCAAATAATTTTTGCTACATTGTAGTAGCCAGCATTTAAAATCCACAGTGTGATATCTCTGTTCTCTGGCTGTTTAACACCAGTGTCTTGGGTTCCAAACCAGGGGTATGATGTGACTCTTAGAAGCACAGACAAAGAGAGACAATGGGTACTAAAGAACAGGGATGAATTATCTGTAGATATGATCAACTCTAGGATTTTCAGTAGGATATTTATTTAGACCAGCAAGAGAGTTATTTAGACCATTTATTTAGTGACCAGAAAGAAAAAAGGTTCAGTTTTGTTTTATTTTGCTTTGTTTTAATAAAACATTGGAATCAACTTTCTATCCTTTATGCTAAAAATTTACCCAGCTTTTGTTAAAAAAGAGTACATTCTTTGACTTTCATCCCTTGCTTTTTAAACAATTTAACTTTATTTTTAAAAATTAAAATATGATTACATCACTTTTCCTATGCGATGGCTCATGACCATCCATGACTCTAGTTCCTGGAGCTCCATGGCCACCCTCTGGCTTCTATGGATACCAGATGCCCAAGTGATACAATGCATACTTATAGGCATACATTCATGTACATACAATTAAAATAAATATATCTCTTAAAATATCATTATAAAGGGTAATGTTAGTAAATTAGTCATCACCAAAATATGTTACCAAAGACAATTGAAAGAGTTGAAAGGAAAGCTATAGACTGGTAGAAGATATTTGTATCCAGGATAGCATTTTGTAATCACTATACCAATAATAATTGGTTATCCTACTTTATAACTAATTAAAATGTTCTTGTGAACTATCAGTAAGTCCAGTATTTACATGAACAAAATTCTTGTCCATACACTACAAAGTAAAAGAAATGCCCACCCAAGACCACTAAAATTTATATACTAGGATTTGATATGGTTTAGGGCAAGAAAAAAATTGATTTGATCAACATGAGCTTAGATAGGTTATCTATACATTAAATAAGAGGTGAGAATTGCAATATTAGATAATTCTGCTATTTATTATTCTAAACTTTTAAGTATATAATCATCATTTACTTTTACTGAAGGTCAAAATTTATATATTTATATCAATGAAAGAAAATCTATCTTTTACCCTTGTTGCTGTTTCTCAACAGTGATATTCTTAAAGTTGAAATAAATATAATTGGGTTTCAACAGTAATCCATTCCTACTCAAAGCTGCCTAAAGAAGCATGGCGGTAGACTGTGTTTGCTAGCTGTAGGTAACCTGGAATTTAATGTGCTCAGAGGAGGTTTTCATTCCCTGTGTTTGACATTAAAATGGTTAAAAGAAAATAACAGGAAAAAAATATTTGTTGATGAATATATCATGTATAGGAGAAAGCCCTGCCTCCTCACTTTGGGGTACCTCCAATCTCAGGGGCAATTCCACTCCACAGCATCCTTCCCTGACCTGAGAGCTGCCTTAGCTACATGGAGTAAAGCTAAGGATCAAAAGTGATCAAAGCAAAGGATGGTGCTTTTAAACTAAAATAAGATTAGAAAAGAGTCCCTGTTTACCAGGGTTCTGTTATGTACAAAACTTGCACATAGTTTCCCTGTTGGCCCCTGGGAACACAACAGGATACATAGCCTCCAAGCAGCTCCTCTGAGCTGTTCTAAAACTAAGAAAGCACCAGACCAATAATGGGTTGCCAGTTTAGTCTCTACAAATCCAGATCATTCTTTCAAATGTTGCTACACATTCTGATGACCAGCATTTCTGTGTACATGTCTTATCAACACAGAAATGGGCAATTAATCAAATCTTTCTGCTGATTTGTGAAAAGAGCATGCTGAAAGACATTGGACTCACAGAACAAAACATGTCTCTCTGCTTAGGAACTAGGTTTGGAAATCTGGCCTAGATTTAATATTCAATCACACACACACAAAAAAAGATTCCATACACACACACACACACACACACACACACACACACACATATGTTCATTGATTTGTGGATCAATGTTCTCATCAATAAATTACATCCTATTCATTTAGATGATGATCAAAATGTTTAATTTGCTGCATTATGCCCTTTTATTAAGGATTTACTAGAACTTAAAACTTAGATTACCAGTGAGAAATACTATGGTTTAAATTCTGTAGTTTGGTCCTTATTGTGACTCAGATTAAAGCATGAGTTTTAACGGAATCAAAATTTTGAGAAAGTTTGATATCCAGGTAACAAAAAGGGGTGAAAAGGATATAGAATAAGTGATAAGTTTTATAAAGCCAGTTATATGTATTATAGAGTGCTGTATTGTGTTGTGGAAAGGATGCCTCAGTGGGCCCATTCTGAGGCATCCCTGCTCCTCCGGTAAGACTCTGGGGAGCCTTAGCTTACTGGAGACTCCCCCCTCCCCCAGTGAAAACAATGGAGTCAGGGATCAATGCAGAAAGCAAGAGGAATTTATTGTTCCAGCATGCTAGGGTTACCCTGCACACAAACGAGGGAGAGAACGACCACATGCAGCATGTTCATCGAGCTTTTATACAGTTTTTAGAGCTGCAGCCATTAGGCACAATGTGATTGGCAAAACAATGTGATGTTTAAACTGATTGGTCTTTAGGGAATGAGATAGTAAGGGCTTAATCAGTCCCTCCCTTCCAGCCTACATGCTCTCTGACCTGTTTTTTCCAGGAGGGGAGGGGTGCCTATGTGCTCAGGATCTGGTGGAATTTTTCAAAGTTCCTGAGCTGACCTCTTCCCTCCTCCCACCAGGTACCAGCCATCCGATGGGTGTAGTATAGAATAGAGTTTATTTGCAGGCATGAGAAGAGGAGTTTAGAAACAGAGAAAGAGAGGAGAGAGAGAGAGAGAGAGAGAGAGAGAGAGAGAGAGAAGCTGGTCTGCACAAGTGGAGGGGAGGAGGAAAGAGAGAGAAAGGGGTCAGAGAGAGAAGACAGTCAAAGAGTCAGAGAGAAAAGGAGATACTAAACAGTCCCTTTTATAGCCAGCCAGGCCTACCTGGCTGTTGCGAGGTAGCTGTTGGGTTAAGCCTAGAAGGAATGCTAACAATAAGGAAACAAGCTCAAGGTTCAGGGAAGCCAACATAGTCCCCCTCACAGTTGACTTTAGAAACAGTTCTGCTGAGCTTTTGATAAGAGAAAGCTGAGCTGTTAGTTCCATTTCCTTCAAACATACTCAATAGAATGAGAGGTCTACCTACCAGCAAACCTTTTGAAACTTCCTTGGGATTTACTACATGATTGAAATATGCAGAATATTGTTTCAAATTTAGGTAGAAGTGTTTATGTAAATGTGTGTTTAGTTTCAAAATGTCAAATGGCTATTAAACAATTTAATTAATTTAATTAAAATCATTGACATATGCAGTTCAATGCAGCTTTTCAAGAATATATAAAAAAATTATTTTCATGTTTTACATGTGTTGGTTAAATTTGTGATAAAGACCATGGGCTAGATTAACAGAAAAAGTCATTGAGTTTAAAATGTGTTTTTCCTTTCTTATTTCAGTCTTGATGAGAAAATTTTTATGTAGTTCTTGATAATTTTCCCGAGACATTGAAGTGAAATAATACACAAAAAGGCGATATTGTTTGTATAAGGATGACTGTTTCATAGCTGTCTTGGTTTATGTTCTAATGCTCTGAGAAAATACTGTGATCAAGGCAACTCTTATAAAAGAAAGCATTTAATTGGGGATTGCTTACAGTTTCAGAGGTTTAGTCCATTGTCATCCTAACAGCCAGCATAGCAGTATGCAGGCAGACATGGTCTTGGACCAGACATCAGAAAAAGTCATCTAGTCTGGGAATGAGCTTTTTGGAGTCTCAAAGTCTACCTCCAACAACACACTTCCTCCAAAAAGGCCTTGCTTTCTAATCCTTTCAAATAGTGTCACTCCCTGGTGACTAAGTATTCAAATCAGTGAGGCTGTGTGGTCATTCTCATTTAAACCACTATAAAAGGTTAAGGATAAAACCATTTAAATAATAACAAACAAACTGGATACTGTTGTTCAGGTGAGGGAAAACAGCAGAAAGAAAGGGCTGAGGCAGCCCACTAACTGCATTTGCTTACCTTATAGACCTTAGCAAAGCTCCAGATATTTCCTTCCACTGGACATCTCCTAAATTTCCACTCATGCTTTCTTCATGCTTTTAAGTGTTTTTATTTTGTTTTCTTTCTTTCTTTTTTTTTAAAATAGATTGTTTAATGTACATGATTACACTTTAGCTATCTTCAGACACACCAGAAGAGAGCATCTGATCCCATTACAAATAGTTGTGAGCCACCATGTGGTTGCTGGGAGTTGAACTTAGGACCTACAGAAGAGCAGTCAGTGTTCTTAACTACTGAGCCCTAGCTCTTATTTTGTTTTCTAAGATATGACCTTACATGAAAAAAAATCATATTCACAAAATATTTTATTCCCAAATTCTAAACACATTTAAAATGATACAGGGTAAGAACAGTGTTAATGCTTTAATCAATGCAAATGGAATTTTTTAAAAATCAAATTCTTGTTGTAGGCTTGCAGATTGTATGATAACAAATTTAAGTGTTTGCTCTTAAAGGTAGCATGTAAAGAAAGACAATCAGATATGAAATAATATATATCTTAAATGATGTCCCAAAATATCTGCATTGTGGAGTGAGTATATTGCAGAACCAGAGGTGAGACCAGGAAGCATGGTTAAGTCATCTGGTAATCTGTTTCCTAGAATTCCAGGATTCTTTGGTGTAAAAACAAAAACCTTGTGTTTGTATGAGAAATGAGGAAGGATAGGGAAAAACCAGAAATAATATTCAGAGAGCAGAGGAGAAAGAAAAAATAAAAAATAAACCCAACTGGAGATGGAAACAGAGTTTATGTAATCAGACTTAGTAGAAAATTGTTCAGTTTTATTGCTTGCAGATATATATATATATATATATATATATATATATATATATATATATATAATTTTCTTTATCTTTCTATGAAATATCTATAACATATCTGTTAAAATATATATAAACTTTCTAGGTCTTCTATAAAAAAAGTATCACAAATCAAATATCAAGTGGCTTAAACAATAAAAAAAGTTTATCTCACAGTAGTAAATCCTGACATCGATTTATTGGCAAGTCGCAATTCTCTGACAAACTGAGAGGAAGAATCAGTCTTGAACAGCTTTGCTATTCCTCGTCTTGTCTTGTTCCTTGGCTAGAGACAGCATAATTTCTCTCTCTCTCTCTCTCTCTCTCTCTCTCTCTCTCTCTCTCTCGTTTGTTTCCAAGTTTCTGCTTTTTTATGTGGATGATTTGCCCAGTCTCTCCAATACGTCTCTAATCACTCCAAAAGAGTTCCAGAGGTCCTGGGGTTTAGGATCCAACATATTCTAGGTGGGTCACAAATTAATCACCCATTTTATCAAATAAAAGTTCATATGTTTCACATGTGGAAAATACATTTTCACCAGCCTTAGATCCTCTGAGAACTGACTCATTCTAACATTAACACTCAGTATCAGGAAGTCTTCAGTAACCCAACATCCAGAATATCATTTTATATGTTACTAGGCATGATTTTGTACTGTTGAGTGGCCTTAAGCCCAATGAGACAGCTGTTGGTCACTGCCAAGATATGAGTGATTCTGTTGTACCCTTGGTGATATCTTGTTGTACTAGTTATTGTTTATAGACACATAGCTAAGTAGGATTAATTGCTTTGTTTACTTGGCAGCTTCCATAGCATTTTCTTGTATTATGAAAGTTTGACCTGGAAGCAAGCTTGACTCTTCTGAGCTCTTGTCTGAAGTGTTAATTTTCTTCAGTAATAGAAACTTACTTCCAACCTCTAGGAGACAACCACAGGCAACTGGAATGGCCTATACTGTATTGGGAGTCTCTTAGACAGTAGTCTCTTAGACAATAATGGCTGAAAATGGAAAGGGAATTTTCCTTCCTGTGCCTAGGACTGGGATTTTTGTTGGATAATGAGAGCATTGTCAACTCACATGGAATAACTTCATTTAAGATGTATGTGTGTGCATATGTGTGTGTGAGTACATGTGCACGTGCCTATACTTTATATGTAATTTTAGTTAAGTATAAAATAATATGATTCTCCAAGGCCTTTTCAGACACTCTTGGTCTTAAATGTCTCTTGTACTTCCCATTCCTTCTGTTTATATTTTCCTCTTCCAACTTCTCAATAAAAGCCCCCTCCTCTTTTTGTTTTCTTGGTGTTCTATTCTCCACAGGCAGCAGGGTGCTCACCCCACCTTTGAAGTCATCCTTCTCTTTCTTTGAAGAATAACAGCATTTCACTCTTGCGCTTGGGAACTTTAACAGCCCATTTCCATTTCCTTCCTACAGCACCCCAGAAATCCAACAGCTTTCTTTCTCTCAGTATCCTCTTTGTCTTCTTTATGAGGTTGTCATCATCTCTGTTAGGAGAGTAAACCAGAGTCACAAATCATGCACCACATTTGTTTAGTGTAGAATTTTCCAACCATATGCTTCTTTGTCCCCAGAGAGCACTTCTTCATTTTTAATATACTTAGGGGAAGAATTAAAAAGAAAATATTTCAATTCTGAGGGGTGTTTTTTGCTTAACTGTATTTTCTTTTTTTCTACTTTATATTTCAAATGTTTTCACCTTTCCAGATCTCCCCTTTGGAACCTTCCTATTCCCTCCCCCCTCCCCTGCCTCTATTGGGGTATTCACCCACCCACCCACTCTCTTCTTCCCTCCTTGGCATTCTCCTATACTGGGGGATCTAATACCCTCAGGCCCAAGGGCCTCTCCTCCCCCCGGATGTCTAACAAGACCCTTCTCTGTCGCATATGTGACCAGCACCATGGGTCACTCCATGTGTATTCTTTGGTTGGTGGATCAGTCTCCAGGAGTATAAAGGGGTCAGGCCAGTTGCCACTGTTACTGCCTTTCTGGGGATACAAACTCCCTCAGCTCCTTCAGTCCCTTCTCCAAGTCCCCCATCTGGGACCTCCCACTCCACCCTACTGTTGCTGTGAAGTGACTCTTGGGTATTTCAAACTCTTGGGCTAATAACCACTTAACAGTGAGTACATACCATGTTCATTCTTTTGTGACTGTGTTAATTCACTCAGGATGATATTTTCAAGATCCATCCATTTGTCTGCAAATTTCATGAAGTCATTATTTTTAATTGCTGAGTAGTATTCCATTGTGTAAATGTACCACATTTTCTCTATCCACTCCTCTGTGGAGGGACAGCTGGGTTGATTCCAGCTTCTGTCTATTATAAATATGGCTGCTACGAACATAGTGGAACATGTGTCTTTATTACATATGCTTAACAGTATTTTCTACAATGCTCTACCCTTTCAAATTTTTCCATAGGCAACAGACTACAACTTTGAAATAATGGATTAAAAATCTTATCAATGTCATTAGTTATGCACTTACTTTCCATGAGATACTAGAACATATTCTAGTCATGTTCTCTACCATTTTATAAAATCATTTTTCCCAGTTTCCAGCAACAGTCTCTAGCAACTGACTATTTGATAATTACAGGATTTTTCTACTATGTGCTATAAAACTCATCTAGCTTACATTCATTTTCCAATTTCAAAGCTGTTCTTTTAGTCTTGGGTATTCTTTACTGAATCCACCCCTAAAACTGTACTAGTTAGAGTTCCCTACAGAAAAGATCCAATGGGCAAATATACACAAAGAGAGACAGAGAAAGATGCATATTTTATTTTAATAAACTTGCCAATTGGCTTGTAAGACTAAAACACATACATCATGTTGGCGTAAAACAAATTCTAATAAGACCTGATAAGTGTCTTATATCTTCAAGGCTGAACAGGTGAAAATACTTCACTTTAGCCAAATCCCTTCCTGTAGGAAACTTCACTCTCTTCCTAAGGCCTTTGACACACTAACGAAAGTTCATTTTTGTACTCCAAGTTTAGTGACTTAAATTATTAGTCTCAATGGAAATATATATGCATAGCGACAACTGTGCTGGTGTTTGACCAAACTGAGAATAATAACCTAGGGAAGTTGACCAGACAGATTAAGTAACACACTCTAAGAATATGGAGATGAAACTGATTTTTCATAATATCACAAAGGCTGAATCTTGCTATAAGATGGGTGTTGAGGCAAGACCACTGACTGAGCGGAGTACTGAGAACATCTAGATTAGCAACAGTTAAACCATTTCCCACTAAGTACAATATAATAGGGAGAAGCATGAGTTGAGAATTAGATCTACACAATAACTAAAGTTTTACAAATCAAAATTTATGTCACTTGAAAATTACTCAAGTTCCATTTATTTTTATTTTTATGTTTTTACTAGAAAAGGTGAACATTAAAACTTATTATTGGACTATTTTGTTTGTTGAGATTAAAATATAAGTTTATCTCTTCCCATTTCTCTTTCCTCCATCTGTTCTCTCATACATATCCATCATTTCTTTCAAATTCTGGTTATTACCCGTGTGTGTGTGTGTGTGTGTGTGTGTGTGTGTATGTGTGTGAATGTATTTATAAATGACTATATATCCCAAAATACATAAATACAACCTGTTCAGTCCCTATCATACTACTTGCACATATGTGTTTTGAGCCTTAACTATTTGTTTTTGGAAAGCCAATTGATGTATTTTTTAATTAAGTGAAAGTAAACTTCAAAATATACAGAATATACTAAAAAGTATTCTATTCCCATTGCCTTTAGACTCTGGAATTAAATATATAGATATGTGTTATATTTATCATGCATAAAAGTAAGATATATATATATATATATATATATATATATATCCCCTAAAGTTAATAGCAAATATTAGAAATCAGTAAATAAGTATTTATATGTTATTACAGTAACTATACACTCTAAATATGTGCATACTGAATGACACTTGTCAGTTGAGTTTAAAAAAAAAAAAAAAGAAGAAAAAGAAAAGCCAGCATTAAAAGTTGGCAGATAAAGCAGCTGAGCTCAACTCTTGGTGATTAAGAAGATTTGTCCCTTTTCAGTATTGAATATGCAGAGCTTTAGATTAGTCAGCTTCTCATGATGCATGCAAACTTCCTGCTCATCAGGAAACATTTGTAATGAAGGCCCTAGGGTTTTGTGAATCAACTACAAAGTAATAGCTAATATTAAATTTAGAGTGCCATGTACATCAGAAATTTGGGGGATTTGTTATCTAGTTTCTACAGGCCATTTTGTGTAGCAGACGTCTCTCACAGGAAGAATTGTTCTGCTTTTAACTCTTGAATTTGTTTGATAAAAGACAAATCTAGATCCCCCCCCCCCCCCAGAGGCTACTATAAAGTGGAATGCTGGTAATTAAGCAAACTCTTGATATATTTGTAAATTAGAACATGTTCGTAGAAAACCTAGTGTGAATTTAATCAAAGTGTTTTTGTGTTGCCAAGTAAATCAGAGAAAACCTGTCATTACATACTCAAAACTTGGAAATAATAATCATCAATTAAATCTACCGTGCTAAATGAAGACAAACAATAGAGAAACACAGAATGAGAATGTTCGAAAATTATACTCCTGAGTCCTTCATAGTGGAAATAGCATTTCTGGGGGCAAGCTTTGGGATTTATATGAGATTTTCAAAGACTGTTCCTTCAACGATTATTTCCGAAACAGTCTTTCTTAGATTGTACTCGCTGCATTTCACAGCGTGGCCTAAGGCACAGATGAAGAAAGGCAGGGTGCACTTGGAAATTCAGTCTGGGGACCATTGCTTCCCCAGCTTTTTAGGCCAGAGATCCTGGAAAAATCTTCATTTTTCTCCTCAATTTCTGTCATCTATACATCCAATCTGCGTGTGAATCTTGCCCCTCCTGCCTTCAGAATCCATCTCAAGTTAAGTTCTCACCATTTCTGTTTCCCCCGTTTCTAGCAACTAGGCTAGCATCACCGTATAGCAATTGCTTCCCGGCTGGTCTCTTGATTTCTATTTTCACCATACACGGTGTCTTCGTGTTAGTCGCTAATGTCAATTTATTAATGGTGTCAGGTTTATCTTTTGCACAAATCTGACGATAAGACCCACACTTACTTAGCTGGAGAGGAGCCCATGCCTAACCTTTGTTGAACCTAGATCAGAGCTCATAGATCTCCCGTTTCTGATCCTTGAGCACCAACTCTAGCCTTCTCAGACATGGGGGAGATGGGGTGATTATCTGCTAAGATGATATCCACCAAACTGCAACAGTTGACCACTGTGATGATGAGCCTGAGGTGTTTTCAGACTTTGACTGAAACTCCAGGCTGTCAGCTTCTGGAAGCAACACCAGAGAACTGGAATTATTGGCAGGAAATGTCTGCTTGCAGCCCTAGGATGGCTGATGCACGTGGGATCCAGAGCATGCCTGGCTGAGATGGTTCCAATAAAAATGGTTCCTGCAGGGTCATATATTTGAGTGTTAGCCATCATGTAGGGGCACTACTTGTAAAGGATTAGGTCTGATCCTGCAGGAGTAGATGCGACCTTGTTGAAGGAAGTATGTCACCCACTGGAGATAGTCTTTGAGGTTTCAAAATCCTAAGCTATACCGGAGCCTCTCTCTTCCTGCTGCCTGCTGATCCCGGTGCAGAATTCAGGCACTTCTCCAGCAACATGTCTGCTTGTGTGTCACTACGCTTTCCACCGTCCTGATAATGGGCTAATCCTCTGAAACTGTAAGCCACCTCTAATAAATGTTTTCTTTTAGAAGAGTTGCCTTGGCCATGGTGACCCTTCACGCTAATAGTAACCTTAACTAAGGCAATGATTTAGGTCAAGAGGAGTCCTCCATCTGCCACCACCCCAGCTCCCATACCCAGCACACAGAAGACTCCAGAATCATTCCGACTACACTACACACAGTCCTTGTGGTCCTGAACTCACTCGTGAGGCAAGGAGACAAGGTCTCCAATTCATTCTTGCCAAGCAGAACTCTAACTTCAGGCCCAATCACCAATCCTTTCCAGCCAAATACCTTTTGTGTTGTCTTCTCCTGGTGGTGGTCTCAGTTCTGAAACACTCCCACATACATCTCATTTGTGGTGGAACTCCTGTTTTCTTTAGTTGCTCTGCACCAATCTCCTCCTCCTATAACCCAAAGCAATGGGAAAGTCTGGCCAGGCAGGCTTCCCCAATTACTGTTCCCCATGTTGTTAGTACATTTGAAAGGAGAGACCCTCCTGCCCAAACCTCCCTCCATTCTGTAACACACCCACACCATTAACATTTCGTCTAGGCTCTGCCCCACAGTTACCTGGCAACAGATGCCTGAGTCACTATAAACCGGGCGGTTGGTCCCATCCTCTCTCATTCTCTTACCCTCTTACCCTTCTCTCCCCATAACCCTCTTTCCATCTCCCCTTGTTCCTGGGTGGTCTCTCTTCTCTCCCTCTCTTGTTTTTCTTCCTCCTCCTCCTCCTCTTCCTCCTCCTCCTCCCCTTCCTCCTCCTCCTCCCCTTCCTCCTCCCCTTCCTCCTCCTCCTCCTCCTCCTCCTCCTCCTCCTCCTTCTCCTCCTCCTCCCTCTTCCTCCCTCTCCCCTCTCTTTCTGCCTTTCTTTATCTCTACCATCCTCAACTCCTCTCCCCATGACTTAAATAAACTCTATTCTATACTATATCCATTGAATGGCTGGTACTGCACCTCTACCAAAGATATTCCTGGTTCTTTCTTTTTATAACACAAAACACACTGTATATCCTCTTTTCAAATCCCCAGTTTTGAAAGACTCTAGGAGTCTTCCTGTCTCCTAGAGAAACTGGACAGGAAGAATGAGAAGAGAAGTCAGCCCAAGGAAGACCTTTTTCCTTGGCATTAGGAGGAAGTGTTCCAGCTGTGGTTTCCTGCACTCTCTGCATGTCTTCCCAAACTCTCTACACCCTTCCTCTAGCTGTCAGAGTTTGAACTTTCCTGTTCCCTCTACAGTTGTTGGTGAATCCTTGCTGATGATTTTGGCAACTTTGGTAATCTGATGACCTATTAAGCTTATAATAAAGTGTAACAAGGTTAGGGCATCCAGCCCACTCCAGTATCTTCCAAGTTCATGCTGTCCTTCAATAAACCAAATTTAATTTTCAAATTGTCCTCTTTACTCTGTCTGGATATTTTTTTATTGAGTTTCACATAGATTTCTGTTAACTTCATTGACTTTGTCCTTGTTTTCTCACTTTTGTTTCCTTGCCTGCTTGGTTTATTTTATAGCACTTGCCAGTGTATGAGATTATGATGTATATTAATTATAGTCTACTTGTTTATTGTTGTCCCTCCCATAGAACATATATACTGTCAAGTTTTGGGGATTGTTGTTGTTGTTGTTGTATGCTTTTCAGCATGTAAAATCCTTCTGTGAAAAAAAAATATAAAAAGGACACATGAGTATCTGTGGAAATAAATCCTAGGTGGAAAATACTGATCACAGACACAGGAAATAATTCTGGGAAAACGAATCCATTATGAAAGACTCAAGAAGCACCAGATTGAAGTAAGTAAAGATATAAAATAACAATTATTTATATGATACTATGAAAGCACATTATGACTCTATTTGATAATGACAGAAATAGAAATAATAATAGCTTCAAGAATTCCCTATACCCAAATGTGAGATTTTTTTTTTTTACTTTAAAATTAAGCTAATAAGAAAAAAAAAAGGTGTGTGTGTGTGTGTGTGTGTGTGTGTGTGTGATATGCTCAGCAATTATCAACCAAGTTTGTGAAAATGAGGGTTAAATGCATGTTCTGTGACCACCCAGTGAGGTCTTTCTTCACTGAAATTGATGGATACACAGTAGAAGCTATCATTTTCCCCTTAAATCCTTTCTAACTCGGATTATAGAAGCCTCATGCCGTCTTTGTCCTCCCTCCTTGCTTCTTGGAGGAATTTACAAATGAAAAGGAGGCTAGAATGGGGGTAGGAAAGATGGGGTAACAGGCAATATCATTGGACGTTTGTGTCTGGATCTGCCTGAGCCTAGCTCCATCTCCAAGTCACTGACTTCATTAATTCCTGTTATGATCCGAAAATAATTGAGATTGGTTTTCTAAGACTAGCAAAAAGAAAAGAGAAGAAAAGAAATCAGGGGTAATCCTTTTAGGGAAGAGTAACAACATTGGTTGGCTGCTCTTCCAATATTCTTCTTTCTTAATATTTCTTAATTTTATGCTGATTGATAGTGCTTATACATAATAGGTATATCTTGATGTTAAGTTTCTCTGGAGTTTACATCTCCAAGTATAATTGATAGCTTATGTAAATATAATCTTACCCAAAGCTCTATACATAAAGCAAATAAAAATATGCTGATTTTCTGATTTCTCCACACATATGACCTTGAAAGAGCTCTGTTAGAGCCTGTGGCTTCCTAGAACAAAACTAGGAAAACAGTAAGTTATAAATTTTAGAACAAAGAACAGGAACCAGTTTGCCAAGGCATACAACTGCTCGGCTTCCTCATTGGTCATGCTAAAGAAATGAATAAGGATGGCAATTTCTTTGTTTTTCCATTTTTTATTGGTTATTTTATTTATATTTCAAAAGTTATCCCTTTCTCAGTTTCTCCTCTGCAAATTCCCTACCCCCTCCAGCTCCCCCTGCCTCTATGAGGGTGCTCCCCCACATGCTCCCCAACTCCCAGCTCAGCACCCTAGCAGTCTCCTACACTGGAGCATCGAGCCTTCACAGGACCAAGGTCTTCCCCTCCCATTGATGCCAAATAAGGCCATCCTCTGCTACATATGCAGCTGTAGCCATGGGTACTCCTTGGTTGGTGGTTTAGTCCCTGGGAGATTTGGTGGGTCTGGTTGGTTGATATTGTTGTTCTTCCTATGGGGTTGCAAACCTCTTCAGTTCCTTTAGTCCTTCCCCTAACTCCTGCATTGGGGTCCCTGTGCTCAGTCTGATGGTTGGCTGCAGACATCCACATCTGTATTGGTCAGGCTCTGGCAGAGTCTCTCAGGGGACAGCTATATCAGGCTCCTGTCAGCAAAAACTTCTTGGCATCAGCAATAGTGTCTGCAGATGGGATGAATCCCTAGGTGAGGCAGTCTCTAGATAGCCTATCCTTCATGAAGGAAAGATGGCAACCTCTAACACATGTTCTGAGACCTAACTGCTGAGTCATTTAATATTTCTGTACTTCTTATAAACTTGTAAATTTTCAAATTGAGTCTCAAAGTCTGGTAAGCAACCATCTCGATGATCTAATTCTGCCAAATTTTCCAGCCTAATTCAGCACAGATACGCACCAAGATAATAAAGATAAACATGGTTCCTTACATTGGCTTTTATTTAGACATATTTGTCCTTTGGCTACAATATTCTCCTGGATTTTGTATATGCTATGCATCTGGTGGCTTGGGAACATGGTCAATATTCAAAACATGTCTGCATAAATGGGACAAATTGATTTCTTGTCTTTCTTTGGCATTTATTTTCTAGAGAGATCTGAAATGTTAGCGAGCATCTTGTGAATTAATATATTAAACACAAAATATTGTACATTTGGCAAAAACAAAGCTTAAGTGAATTATATATTTTAAAAATTGGACAAATATAGAAATATCAGGATTATGGAACTGCCATGACTTATATTTAATACCTGTTCTTTTCTTTTCCTACTGCACTAAAAATCTAATTGCCTTAGTCATTAAAGATTAGTAACCCCTCATTGCAGTGTTTATCTTAATCACCTATCAATGGGTAAGACATTTCGTGAACCTGCTGAAACCCTAAAACCTGAGCCCTGGGCCACTTTATAATTGGCTTTAATATCAATATACTTATTATTAAATGAAAATTAAGACTCATAACTTGTTTTTAGGTTGAATAAATACTTGCCATAATTTAACCAGGTTTTAAAAAAATCATTATTTACCAGGCAGTGGTGTCACATGCCTTTTATCCTGGCACTTGGGAGGCATAGGTAGGTGGATCTCTGAGTTCCAAGCCAACTTTGTCTACATAGAGAGTTTCAGTACAGGCATGTCTACACAGAGAGACCTAATCTTGAAACTCCCTAAATAAATAAATAGATAAATAAATAAAATTATTTTAAATTAGCTTTGGTGAAATAAGTATATCATAGAGAGTCATAATTTTTGTTCTCAGAGCTCAATATTTTACCTGCTGAAAGAAAAAAATTATTATGTTCATTTTTATAATAATTCACAGAGGCCCATTTTCTAATACACACTGTATTCTTCTAATGACTTGAACATAATTCCTGAGCAGACTGAGATATTCCTTGGAATTTGGTTTTATGTTCCAGCTTCTCCACGATTTCATGCACATATATACTCTTTGGATCCATTTTCTCATGGAGCTTCCAGATGTATATTTTTCAATGTCTAACAGGATATTCTGATTGAGGTTGATTTAAGGACCATGTATGACAGCAAAGTAAACAGACTCTCTTTTACTATGTGGGGGGAGCAGAAAAATGACAGAGGGATTTTGTTTTCCCTTTACAAGAGAATTCAGACTTCCATTGATGTAATTAACTACTAGTAGGCATGAATAACAGAATTCCAACATGGAAAACATAAAAGAGCACCTGCTTGGAGAAGCTAAGTCAGAAAACATCAGTTTTATATCTGAGTTCTGTTAATGAAGAGGCTGAACCTCACTGAGCTAGGAAAGGGTCACTTATAGTCTCCAAATCAGACATTGAGTGTACTGAACTGATGAACAGAAAAATATAATTTTCAAAAAGCATTCAGAGTATGGAGTCTGGCTCACTGGATAAGAATACTCACTTTGCATGTGTGGGAACCTCAGTTCAAATCCTTAGCTCCCACATGTAAAAGCCAGGCACTCAATCTGAGCATTTGAGCTTAAAAGCAGGCAGAGTTCAAACATTTACAAGTAGGCCAAACAGCCTAGGTAGAAAGAAGAGCTAACTTCCTGCTCTGTGAGCGACCATGTCTCAAGGCCACAAAGCAGAAATCCTTAGAAAAAGATGTCTAATGTCCTACTCCAACATACTCATAAACACCTGCTCACTCATGCATAGACCACACACATGCACAGAACACAACATACAACACACATGTATAGATGTGAAAATAACACCATGTAAAATTATATTTAATTGCTTTCAAAAGCTGTTACCAACAGCTCCACAGGTGACTGTATCTTTTGCAATCTTCTCTCTGAGGTTTCACTTCCCAGCCTCCAGAACGAAGTCATTCTCTTAATCTCTGTGGTGAACCTTGTCTTACTCAGGGTTTTACTGCTGTGAATAGACACTATGACTAAGGCAACTCTTATGAGGACAATATTTAATTGGGACTGGCTTACAGGTTCAGAGGTTCAGTCCATTCCCACCAAGGTGGGACCAAGGCAGCACCCAGGCATGGTGCAGGAGGAGCTGAGAGTTCTACATCTTCATCTGAAGGCTACTAGCAGAATACTGGCTTCCAGGCAGCTAGGATCTTAAAGCACGCACCCACAGTAATACACCTATTCCAACAAAGCCACACCTACTCCAACAGGGCCACACTTCCAAATGGTGTCACTCCCTGGTCCAAGCATATACAAACCATCGCAAATGTCTATGTGTTTCCTTTCAGATAACTTCTATAATCATCATTATTTTTAGGTTCATCTGCTGATTTCAACTACAAAAACATTTTTCATAATGTGTATAATTTTATTTTAAAAACACCATCTTACAAACAATGACTTAAAAACAACTGCAAGGTAAATGAAGCAACCAAAAATGGTGATCAGCTCTTGTACTTATCCATCCTCACCTTATCAGTGTAACAGACCTTAGCACAACTGAGTCCATGATAAAAGTGCTAGTCAGACTGTAAAACTTAGCATACAGACTGTACCACCTGCCAAAAATGAAAACAAAGACCTAATCCTTCTGAGAAGGTCTCTAAAAGTACTAACCTTGAGTTTTGGTTTCTCTAGTTTTTATTCTAGCTAACTGTTCTCGTTATCTGAAATATATCAACTAAGAACATGGATTTTGTGCTTAAAAGCTCATGCCAAGAAAGGTCCAGTGCTACAATGGGATTCTGAACCAAATGTAGTCACTGGCTGGCTATTAAAGACTTTCTATTGCCTTAAATCCATGTCTAAGCTGTCTTCTCTGGTGAATATCCCACAGCAATTAGAGGCCTCTCGTATTTCCAGTGTTTACAAAATGACTACATTCCTTTTGGACACCTAGTTCCTAGATAGCAATGTCCAAATGCAGGAACTCAGTTTCTACAGTATTTTTCCTATAATCCTTCTAATTTACCCTGACCTCTTGTTACCCATGGTTGCAACTTCTGGCTAAACAAATTACATTAAAAAAAGACTAAAACTGTCATAATACGTTTGAAAGTTGATACTCAAACTACCTACAGATACCCCACAAACCCCTATGAATACCAAGAGGCAACCATGTACAAACAGTGTTCCACCTCAATAAAGATGATAACTCTCAGTGTTAATTATGGTGTCGACTGGATTTAGGCTGAGTTAGAGAACTAGAAATGTATACCTTTAGCAAGCTTCTTAGGACATAGGGATGATTAGATCAATGGCCTCCAGATCTATCAGTGGTTTCTTGTATTATAAAGATTAAAATTTTTAAAACATTATTCTACTTACCAATGACATGGAACTGTGAAAGCTTAGGTCTCAGTGACTGAAGTAGGTCATTGGGATTGCACCCTGGAAAAGTACACCTTGTCTGTAGCTCCTTCCAATCTGTTTTTGTTCCTAGCTTTCATGCAGTAGCAGCCTCTGACACACACACAAACTACCAGGATATGCTGCCTCACCTCAGGCTCTAAGATGACCTTGTATTGAAACCCCAAGTCCAGACAGCTTCTTTTTGTCCTTCAGGGTTTTTTTTTTTTTTTTTTTTTTTTAAATCATGTGTTTTGCACACTGATGAAAATATAACACAGTGACCTTCGATGCCTTCTAGAAATACAAATTTTATGGAAACAGTGTTCTGTAATGACAACAGATTAGTTGCCAAAAAAAAATGATGAATGTTTTTCTCATCTCTCAAATCTCAGCTCCCCTTCTGCTTCCTCTGTAAGCATTTTCTTTTCTTTCCAAACTAGGTCAAGTTATTGTTCTAAATCATCAGAGGATACTTGCCAATAGCAGAGCTTCCTGTCACAAATGCAGCTATCAGATTATTTGGTTTGTATGTAATTTACTGACTACAAATAACAAATAATCAATGGAAGCAGAAATCAGGGTTGTTGAAAATCCTTACATTATTCTTGCTTTGGGATACAACAGGTCAAACTAGCTTTTATACAGGACTAGGGCTTTAATTATTATTGAAAACTACCCAAAACATAATGAAGGGGTGAAAATAAGATAGAACAATTAACATAGGATCATGCAAGTTTCAAAAGTTGGGATAGGTAGCAGCTACTTGACCATTATGAATTTTAATATGCTGTCAATGGAGCATGAAATGATATTTTAATTCTTTAATTAGTCTTATATAAAGTTAAGAGGCAGACACTGGATTTCCCAAATGAATGTCTCAACTGTTGAAAGGTTCTTCACTTGATCTTATTCTGTGACTGCATTGTTTTTATGTATGTATGTATGTGTATATGTATGTATGTATATATGTATATATGTGTGCATGTATATATGCATGTAAGTGTATGCATGCATGTATGTATGTATGTCTGTGCTTTTGTGTAAGACTCAGTCTCATACATGATCTTGTTTTAATTTATAGAGAAAGAAAACATAGGAATTAAGAAGTTAACTAAACTAACAGGGAAACCGGCCTCTTTGGTTATATATGTATATATGTGTGCATGTATGTATGCATGTAAGTGTATGCATGCATGTATGTATGGATGTCTGTGCGTTTGTGTAAGACTCAGTCTCATACATGATCTTGTTTTAATTTATAGAGAAAGAAAACATAGGAATTAAGAAGTTAACTTAACTAACAGGGAAACAGGCCTCTTTGGTAGAGTCTATAAATAGACAAGCAGAAAGTAGATCCTTACAGTGAAATGAGGTGAGGCTGGATGAAGAAAGGAGCGCTGTGCTGTATTATTTTGTGATTCTGAATGAGAGTGGAACATCCCAGTGAACTGGGGTACACAGTATACCCAGTTGGAGAAGAAGCAGCTGGCCTCTGGCACTGTTCCTGCTCCTGCCCTTATCCATCCTGCTTTGTGAGGCTGATAATGGAGAAGCAGAGTGTAAAGGGGAATCAAGAGCAGAGTGGCCCATTAATCTTCTTAGACATGAGGTTCTGTAACACAACAGGCTCAGGAGGCTGTGATGTGTGAATTTGTCTTCTTGGAATCTTCCTGACACGAGAGAAATCCCTGAGCCTCGGTAGCTAAAGAACGATAAAAGTCTTCACTTCTTTGTTTCAATGTTTGTTGCTTCCAACAAGAACACTCCTGTATTTCTTGTAGTCTGCATGTGTGTGAGCTAAACGTGGCAAAAGTAGGGGGTCTTGTCCACCTTATGCTAAGAGACTGCATGGCATGTGTGTTCAGAAGGTATAGAATATTTAATATCATTAAAACACTATACCACCCTTAAATGAATACTGCTCTATGTTAGGAACATGGTCAGCATTACTTCAACTAGATTCTAAAATCCTTATCCAAACTTAAGGGTATTTTGAAGTAATACTTTGGTTTTTGATCCCAACATAGCTTCCAATAAAAGTTGGTACATCTTGAATATTTAATTTGGGACAATTAATGATATAAACTTAAAATTTATTCCAATTTTTTTCCCAAAGCTTGATCTTGGTTTAGTTCGTCAAGCTGTTTGGAGTCTGATGACTGCTCAACTGTACCATGTAATTTAGAATAATTTATTATTACTCACAGTAAGCTTTCAATTTTCATCAGCTTGGTTAAGCATGTTCGAGTTAAAGGCCTGGGCTTTCCAAGCAAGACAGTATTGTTCCCACTATTGATGGGATAACATCTTCGAATGTTTGAGATTCTTAGGGATGGTTAGGAGGCTTCGTAAGTACTCAAGTTGTCTTAAATTTCTTTCTGACTTGGCCATTTGAGTAATGTTTTCTCTAGGCAACAGGATACAGTCTCTGTATCACTTTTGCTCATGGAACATATTTCTAGTGCCCATTCTTTCTATTTACATTTGCTTTTAGTTGCATAAAAACAGCAATTGAGTCACTGCTAATAGATCTAGAACTTTTTAGCTATGATGCAACATGTAATCGTGAATGAGACTATTGCGATATTGATTAAAACAAATGGACTACAGTATAATATCTGATTTCTTCATTTTTATGGTAGACCAGAATCATCAGATAGACTACCATTACATAATAAGAGAGAACACTTAAAGATTATACCATAAGTTCCATGGAGTTAAGTTAATGTGGTTTAAAATATGTATTGAGTGATTTATTCTTATGAAATTTGCTTATGATAAATGATACAACATGCTTGATTAAAAATTAAACATCCTGTCAAATGCTCCACATGGAGGTTATGCAAATGACAGTACTGATGTGAACAATGAGTTCATCTCTGCTTTTATCTAATAGACATGGGCAATGTTCTTTCAGGTTAGATGTCAGACCTTTCAAGAAAGTCATTCAGTTGAGAATAATTTCATCATCCCTTGCCTCCTCTGTGCTCTGACAATGTTGTAGTCAGAGCTAAGGAGTGGAAGGACTACATTATAAATCCTCAACCTTATTTTCTTCTGAAAGCATTTTTATTTGTTTTCGCAAAATTTAATTAATTAATTTAATTGCATTCATGATCTAGAGAAATTACTTGAACTTACTAATGTTCAGCCTAAAAATAAAGTTTCTTAAGAATATTTTGAAAAAAAAACATGAATAACAAATTAGAATAAAGTCCAAGAAATTTAACAACAATGGAAAGAACAACTGGCTATTGAGAACGAAAGGGGGGCACAGAGGAATTTCTCTAATAAAGATAATTTAGATTGTGTCCTAAGTAGCTAGTGTATGCAAGTTGAATTTCTCCCCTCTCCCTTTTTTTCATACACTATCTTGTCACTTCTACTCAAGCACCTAAAATAATGTGTATGTATATATGCACATATACATTACAGATTAGAAAATATAGCTTGGAATTCTCTGTCATAGACAATAATCTATTGTGTTTTTTTTTTTCTTGTAAAGTAGTACAATCAAAAAGTTTATGGTTAGTGTTCAAGTCTGGAGATTGAGTTTCATCACATTTATTTATAGAACTGATTTTTCTCATAATAAAGGTATGGCATCATTTATAAAAACAGATTATATTTATGTAAGAAACTCATGCTGTTAGGTCATAAACACTTAAGGTGAATGGTCTCTAAATATTGTAAAATGCAGGAAAAACTATGTTCTAGAGTCTCAAGATGTCAGAGTGGAATGAATAGAATATGACAAAGCTTTCATGTTAGAGATGAGGAGGCTGCACATCTCCATAGAGATCTGATTTCTTCTCATGGGGATTTCATAGTTTCTTAGGGTTTTAAAAACCCACAGTTCTAAAAATTTCAGCTCATATATTATGGAAATTATATTTGACTGTGAATATTAAATTTCTAATCTTTTATGGATTTTGGCATAGCTATAAGGCATGTAGAAATTGATTGAGGCCACCTCTGTTCCAGGTCACACTTCTTCCCCACCGAGTAAGAGGCAGATGGACAGGAGGACAGATGGACAAAAGGCACCTTCAAGATCACAGACCAAAAAAAATGTTCTTAATGCCAGGTATGAAGAAACAATTGAATTTAGAAGACAAATTAAATGCACAGTGGTAGATTTCAGCTTTAGAAATATTTCACTGTCTAGATCATTAGTGATATATGTTTACTTCTAATATTTCATTATACTCCTCTTTATTATGATTTTTTTCCTCAAATCAGGCTCATTTGCTTTCTGACAGACTGTAGCTGAGGTCTTATTTTGTCTGGATCTGTACTTGTCTGAAACACAGTGATTAATTTTTAGAAGGTTTGGTATCTTCTCTATGTATAACTTGCTTAGTTATAATATTTATACACAGTCCATCAGTCCATCTTTTACTATTTTTTAATTTAAGGGAATTGATGTCATATAGTAATATCCATAAATCATTCTCTAATATCAAAAACTTCAAGATCTTCCCTGAGTATAGGGCTTTTCTGTAAGATAGCCAACAGGTCTATGAAAGATGTGTCTTTCTGAAGGGACATTCGTTGTAGACACCAATCCGATCAAGTCCACAATCAATCAAGTTCTACACAGATTTCTGAAATGTGTTCTTCCCAGATACATTTGCTTTTAAGGTACATATGAAGTGTTTAAAGGTTTATCAGAAAAGATGTTGAGATATACGTGTATCTGAGTCAACTTACACTGCTCAAATCTTTTTGTAACGTTTACTGATAACTGAGGTAAGTGATTTTTTTTTTCTCTCATCATGTGTTTCTGAAAGTAAAGACTTTTCACGGAATGTTGATACAGATACCTATTAGATGTATAACCAGCAAGCACTGATTTCTGCTAAAAAGATTCAAGGGTGCTTCCCTGTATTTTACTTTTTAAATTAAATCTTGTAACTACTGTTTTTCCTTTTTTAGTTTTATAGATCAAAAATTTTAAATCCAATAAAACACAGCTTCTAAATATGATAATTACAGTCGAAACACCTTATTTTAATACAAGCTTTTAAACACTTCCTATTTCATCTGGTGAATACAGAGCAGGATGGGCTGATAGAAACAACACACACACAGCACACACAGTTTTAATAAAGGCTAACAGAAGGCTTTATGATGCTTAGTTTAATGTATCCCACTATGCAGCAACTGTAACATCCTAGTTACTTTCATAAAATTAGAGAACTCTTATTACCACAGTGAACTAAAGAATATGAGACAGCAATGGACTTTAAAGAATAGAAGCAGGATAACTGTTAGTTCTTTTGAAAATACACAATGAAGTATGTAGATTCCCCCCTCCCCCATATAGCCATTTTCGCACCTGAGAAATATTTAATGTTAGGTTGTTATAGGGTCACACGCTGAACGGTGAAAATTGGTGCAATTTAGTTCCCGTAGGAAGTGATTATGTCCCTCAGCTTAAGAAAAATTTGAAAGTGACAACTCTTTCTTGACTATTAAAATAATCAATTGTTTCACAGTCAGACAAATTGAGTTAAATGATAGTTAATAATATGCTTTCGATAGAAAAAAGACACAAAGTACAGTGCCATCTGTCTTATCTTTTCATGTTAGTAGGGAACAATTTTCCAGGTCCTTTCAGTCTCCACTCACCAAAAAAAATATCAGAATTCAAAATAGGATTTAAAATCCAACAATATTATTATACTACATTTGAATTCCAGTGAATATATATTATCTTATGACATATATGATATATACATATACACACACACACACACACACACAGAGACATATTCCTGTATGGTAAATACATTTTAAGTGTGAATAATTAAGGTTTACTAATGGCTGTGGAAATCACACTCCTGTATACTAGAAGCCTTTGTTTATTTCCTTTTAATGAAGTAGTTATTCTAGGAATAGAGAGGAATAAATTATGAAAGAATAGTGACTGAGAGATATGGCCAAAATTAACACAAGGAAGAACCTAGTCACTCCATTCTTGTTCCCTTTCTCTCTTTCTCTCTAACCTACCACAGGCCCTCTTTGTACATGCTGGACACAAAGTCTTTGGATGTGCTTTGTGCTCCCCTAGGAAACTTCTTGTTACCCTCTGTGTCCCACACAGAGCTGTTTCTCACTTCCCTCTCAAAAGGGCCATTCTTAAGTTTTCTGCCTGACAAGCTCTCAAGAATAGACCCCATCTACCCTTCGAAGGACCTTCTGCCTCTCTTTGGGAATTTACTAAGAGCCTCGTTTTCCTTTTAATTGTATGATTTCTTACCATCCCTGCATGATGTCCACTCAACACATGCTATCTGAGTACAGGCAGAGTGTCTGATGGTCAGTGTTTGCCCAGAAAATTCATCAAAAAACCAGATAAAATTTGCCTACATTGAGATGCTGTGCACATTTTCTCATTTTTCAGTCCTTGCATAATTTATTGCATCAGCTGTCTTTGGCCTGGGCACCTGCTTCTAGTGCCATTTTGATTGTGATTTAAAAAACAAAACAAAACAGAAAAAAAATCGATTAAAAAGACCCAATGTTGTGTTTTCGTGTTAGTTTTAGAGAGATAACCAAAACTTGTCACTCAATAATTAAGGATCACAATAGACTATATACTAATGCTTTTATTAGTAAAATTATTATTAAATGCTTTACTTACAAAAAGCAATATTGCCAATAATAGAAATGAACTTGAAAATACAAATCCTGCTTCAGTGATAAGAAATGCATCCTTTTCTTAGCAGCTGATGCCCCTTCTATACACTTCCTGTGACAATTCCCACTGTCTCCACATTAATGACATCTTAAAACATCATTTAGTATTATCTATATTTTTAGTATGTTTGCCTTTTCACAGATGTGTCTCACTTGCTTGAGTCTTTATTTTAGTATCTAAAATTGTTTAAATGATTTAGGTTCTCACATTGTGAGCATCTTTCTTTTACATTTGCTATTATAGTTGTAGGTTCAGCTACATTTTTAGGTTATGTCTCCATTAAAATTAGTAATTCTCATTGCTCAGCTTCACATATCATTTTATGGATTATCTTAGTTTACATTTAAAAAATTCACATTTCCAAAGTAAGGAGGCTGTTGTTTTAGGGCATATGTTTTTTTGCTTTCATGTGCAGGTGATCATGTGTTTTAAGTCACTTCTCAGTGATGATTATTTTTAGACTTGTGTCAAGACTTTCACCATGCCTACTGAGAATTCGGTAGGAAGTATAATTGGCCCAATGAGGATTCACTTGCCCTTGAACTCAGCGCTTGAATTTGATCATCGCTGTCACTTTTTGCTGAGTCAGCTATTCCTCTCAGACTACACATGGGAGCAGTCCCACGGGATGCTGAGATTTTAGATGTGTCTCCAAAGGGAACCCTACCTCTGTGCCTCTGTAAGATGATTCTTCTGGCATCAAGTCAATCACAGACAGCAAAGAGGGAACTCTTAGGAATAAAAGAAAAAGAATTGCAATTTCTCCTTAAAACATGTGATACATTTTCAGTGAGCTTCAAAGACGGCAGATGGTTGGGATCATTTTATAACAATACCTCTGTTCACATTGATGTTACAAAGACATTTTCTAAAATTTGCCCTGTCTTGTCAGCAGTGTTGACTGACTCATTTCCTTTATTGAAGTTTTCTGAATTAGTACTGGAGCCATGTTAAATGAGTCTCCTGAAATCTGATTCCTTCATAATTGACACTATCCTAGCTGACACACCATTAAGCACCCGTTGCTTGTTGTGCATAAAATCTTGCTAGAAGTACAAATATTTTTATCTTAACATTTTGTGATTCACCTTTAAAATAGTTTCAACGTTAGTAAAGTACCATTAAATAAAAATACACCTGAGGCTGGAGAGATGGCTCAGCAGTTAAGAGCATTGGCTGCTCTTGTAGAGGACCCAAGTTCAGTTCCCGGCACCACAAAGCAGCTTACAATCATGTGGAACTCCAGTTCCAGGAGATTTAGTGCCCCTCCTTTCTATGTCACTACACACATGTGGTACATTTACAGGGATGCAACCAAAACCACTCATGTGTGCATAAACATTAAAGTCCACCTAAGATGCTATGAGTGCACATATGAATACATAGTTGTGTTAATTTGTAGGACGACTTTGGCAAGAAACCTGCTGGCAAATGGTTATTTTTTCTGTACACTATTCAAGCTAATCTATTCTTTCAAATTAAGAAAGTGTTCTTGATAATCATATTGAAGTAGAAATTTCAAACTTGCAATTTAGAAAAAGATAAAATTCTTTGTTTGGTTTAGTTATTTATTTTAGCCTTCCCTCCAATCTCAACATCAGTATGCCCTCATCCTATACAAAGGAGCCATGTTTTGAGTGTGATCCTAGCCATGCAGCTGACTGTTGCTGGTAAGAGGGCCAGGCTCACTGATAAATGTAAGATGGTGTCCTGGGATTCTACTTGCTTTCTTGAACTTTGACAATGAGAATATACTTCCTGGACAAGTTTCTGTTCCAAAGAGGAGGGAAGACATGATAGATGTTCACTGAAAAAACAAAACAAAACAAAAACAAAACAAAACATAAAAAACAATCCAGTCCCCGCAGCCTGTTTAACATTGCTCAGGGAAGCTTAGCTTCGATTAGATGAATGCAGTGACTTTTGGAAAATACTGTTTGTTACTACATGTGTTGTGCCTGTTTTGTGAACCTCAAAAGATCACCAAGGAGCCGATTCCTATGCAATCGCACTAGGGTTATTACCCAAGCTTGAGCTTGGGCCACATTGCCATCTCTGATGCAGCAGGATGGGAGGGTGAAGCCTGGAGCCCTCAGCAGGACAAGGTTTTATATGAAAATGGCAAGCAAGCAAGGGGATTTCTAGTCTGGCAAGCATCTAATTGAATGACGATTGTAAGCTGACAGGTGAGTGCTCTGAATCCAAACCATGAACAATCACAAACTACATTTGAAACAATCAGACTAATCTTAATTGACTGTTGCTGGAAGTAGCTAGGGAGTAACTCCGGGGTATGGGCCAAGGACCAGCCATGCGGTCCTTCCTGGTGCTTGGGTGCAGCTTGGGTTCAGCTGCAGGTCAAGTTCTCGGGTTCTGTTTCTTTTAAGATGGAGGCCAGTCCCAAGAAGGAATAAGTTTGGCCTCTCACATGCTATTGATATATTGTGGTCATGTATCTGCGGCATTATCATGGAAATAACTGACCTACTCAGAAAGAATTGAATTCTGGGAAGTGAATAAATGTATGGTTTACAGAGTAAAGATCAGGTCTCATTTTCATTTGTTTATTTGCTTGTTTTTCTCCCTGCTTGTCATGTCTGTCCTGGAAAAGAAAATCAAAGACCAGAGTTTTCTTTAGACATAGCTTCAAGGCAGTTGCTTGGTGTGTCCTTAAAAATGAATTAAGTGCTAAAGTACCTATTAATTCATTGCATTTTATTTACAAGGGGCAGGGACCTGACAAAAGTCTTTTTTTTCCTCCTTCATTTCTATTGGGCCAGAAATAATCATTCAAACCGTCCTGCAAAGAATCCAGCTGTCCAGTCTCACTTCATTTGCAGCCTGGAGCATTTTCTTCCTTATTTCTCTAGTTTTAGTCAGTGACTCACGTGTTTCGCTGTATCTGTCAGCTTCTTATTACTATATCAAAGTACCTGAAGCCAACTAACTTGATAAAGAAAAGAGGTGCTGGGAAGATAGCTCAATCTTTAGTTTTCACCTTGGAAGCAGGAGGAACAGAGTTTGATCCTTACAACACAGAAAAAGAAATCTAGGTGTATTGGTACACACCTGTCATCCCAGTGCTGGGAAGAGAGACCTGCAGTTCTCTGCTTACTTAATGACTTCCTTACGAGTCAGAGTGATCTTTTCTCAAAAACAAAAGGTAGTGACCATGCTGAGCAACCACACCCTATTACTCCCTAGGTTGACTTCTGGCCTTCACACCTACATGTTCATACATCCATACACATTTACACATATGACTGTACACATATCATTTGTGAAGAAAAAGAGGGACAGAGACAGAAAGAGAGAGGGGGGAAAGGAAGAGGAAGAGGAGGAGGAGGAGGAGGAGAGGAAGTGAGGGGTGGAGGGAGAGAATCTTTAAATAAAGTTTGTAAGATTGAAGTCTACACAATTAAATTCCATCTTTAGCAGGGATCCCATGATGGATGATGGGAAAATGTGGTACAGGAAGAAATCACAGCTTTATATGGGATTCCAGAGAATGAATTGTGCACTAGGCTTGCTTTACAGCTTTCTTGTGAGAGCTCAGGAGTCCTAGCAGGAGTCTTACCTTAACCTTTTAAAAGGGCAGTTTTCCCAGTGACTACAGATCTTGCCACTAGATCTTGCTTTTTGTTGTTGTTGTTTTATTTGTGTGTGTGTGTGTGTGTGTGTGTGTGTGTGTGTGTGTACTGGATACAGCTGATTAGATGGGCTAGGAGCTTCAGAGGGTTATCTTATCTGTTACCCATCTCACTGCAGCAGCTCTGGGATTATAGATGTGTACTACTTCATGTGGCTTAATGTAGGTTCCAGGGATTCAGACTCAGGTCTTTGTGATTGTTCCACAAATACTTTTTTACTGAGCTATCTCCCCATATCAAGGCCCCCGTTCTTACAGTTCCCATCACCTCTCACATCACCTCATTAGCTTCAAGCTTCTGACAGAAAGTTCACTGGGGGATGTATTCAGACCACCATATCTCAACCAAAGCTTGGCGGGGGCAGGAAAACTTACATCTGAGGTTTCCTTCTCATGTATATTAATACCTAATCTTCTGTTACTATAAAATTACAGTTCTTAAATGGTACTATACAATTGTTGCTATACAACCGTTACTATACAAATATTACTATGCAAATTTGCTATAGAATTCTTAAACTATCACTCTCTTCTTGTAGTCTATATTCCTTTCAAGAACTGTATAGTTTATTACCTATGAGTTCACATTAACTCACTAAATAAAAAACACATTTTTAAATTTATGGCAATTTATTTATTATGGTAAACTACTACCAGTCAAAATCCAGAGTTACAGATGTTATTAGAGTTACAGTATTACATATCTGGACTTGTGCTAGACTCCGATTCTTTTGTATCTACTACATTCAGTATCTTCTAGTTTAGAATAGCAGCTACTCTACTTAGACCCCAGGCACTTCAGGTGCCAAGGATTATTGTGTAAAACTCACAAGGACTATGCTTAAATACATATAAGAAGAAAACCTTGGACAGCAGTATTCCTAAGCCATAGAAGGTTATTTTGATAGGCCCTGGTCAATGGCCATCATGCCCATCTCTCTTGATTGAAGTGGTTCACACTATAGAGGTTGGGTATTGAGGATGAGAAGAGGCAGAGTTTGGAAGTTTGCTTATAAAACCATTGATTTTTTTTCCTTTTCTTATTTCTCTACTTTTTCTTTGGTGTCTTCTAGTACACAAATCATACCCAAGCTCTGCTCTGAGGATTATAAGACAGGCAAGACTTAAATACAGTTTTAAGTTTGCATAGTAGGATGCCAATGAAATGGCCTTGGTCTGCCAAACAGCATGTCTGTGAGATGAGGGTCCTGCACATAAGGACATGTTATAGAATTCAGTACTTTTGCTGAAGTCATTAAGCTTTTTTTTTCATAGATTCTTACTGTCTTAATGTCTCTCTAGATAGAAGTTTAAATCTCCAAAGCTAGAATCAATTTCTTCCTCTATTTGGCCAAAAATCAGCATGCAGTGAGAATGTCAAGGCATGAGACTATTTTAGTAATTTAGCTGTCTTAAATGCTGATTCATTCACATATTGATCAGCTTAACAACTATTTATGAAGCAGTTTCCATTTCATGGAGACTATCCCAAGTGCTGAAGATAAAGAAAAGTTAAACAAATGTCCCACTCATCTGGGGGCATGATGGTGGGGCAAAATAGACAATAAATAGGCAAATACTTTAAAAATTGACAAGTAATAGAAAGTGCCAGAAATGAAATGGAACAGGCAAGTGAATACCAGTTAGCAAAAGCTGCTCTGTTAAATGGGTGGATGACACTGGAACAGACTCCAGAATAAAAATAATACATCATAAGGGGAGAGCCACAAGAATACTTGCAGGAGATTGACTCAGACACTGGAAGCCACTGACTACAAGCTTACATGGCCTGTGCTTGTGGGAAGGTAAAGATAAGGTGGCTGTCACGTAGGAAGATTGGGAAAGACTGATCAAACCCTGGGACAGAGAAGCAATCATGAATCAGATCACACAGGATCATGCCAAGAAAGGGGAAAGACTCTCCCTTATTTATGAAGTGTGGTAGAGAACATCCAAGGCTTGAATAGTGATATAAAGCTTGCTGGGGTTCATGAGACACACAGAGTGCACAAGGAGCACAAGGACAGCAAGTGGATGTCCACGAATCATCAGGTTCTCATCACACTCAGTACTGAACTCTTCCAGAAATAGATTTCTTTCCATGGGTATGAGGCTTGTTTGTGTTATCCTCTGCTCTGATTCTCAGACCTGGTTTTCTGTTCCACAATTTAGATAGAGATAATACCCTTTCCTTGCAATTGACTCACAAATGAACCAGTTCTTGGAGAAATGGAAACAAGAGAGATGTGAAATATTCCCATGGATTAATTTAGAAGAGCTTTCTCAGGCACTGCAGTATTGAAAAAACTAGTCCTTTGTTTGTTTGTTTGTTTGTTTCATTCATTCTTTCTGTCTCTCTCTCCTTCCTTCCTTCCTTCCTTCCTTCCTTTCTCTGTCTCTCTTCTTCTTTGTTTCTTTGTTTCTCTCTCTCTCTCTCTCTCTCTCTCTCTCTCTCTCTCTCTCTGATAGTCCTTGTGTTTTGGGTGTTTAGAAGCATATCTTTGTGTTTTAGGGTGTTTAGAAGCATGTCTGTGCTCTACAAACAGGATGCTAATCTGATCCCTCTGACTGGTACAATTGTGATGAAGTTTGTTGTCTTGGGTATTGCCAAATATCTGTGTCAGTTGCTAAATTTCAATGTCAAAATCCACCATAAAAAAAAAAAAATTTGTTTAGATATTTGCCAAAGAAAGCCAACTTTCCTCTAAACGTGGAAACCAAAACATTAGCTGATCTCTTACATTATGATTTTATTTTATTTTATTTTTTAATTTTATATGTATATGTATATATATATATTATTTTTTATTTATTTTTCATACTTTATTTACATTTCAAATGTTTCTCCCTTGCCAGCTCTCCCCTTTGGAACCTCCCCATTTCCTCCCTCCTCCCCCTGCCACCAAATGCAAAGTGAAATCCTATCCTCCTAGTGTCTAATGGATTTTGAATGCTGTATTATTTCCACATACACCTTCATTCTATCCACAACTGCATCTATCGGTCTGTGCATATTCAGCAGCACTGCTCACTCTGCCTACTGGGATGGAAAAACCAGACACCCTCAGTCACAAATGTCATGGTAATAGCAGTTTCCACACAGGTCAGATACCTCTTTATGAAGAGATGGTTGTTCCTACAAGACATTGTGTAGTAAGTCTTTATTTTAAAATGAGGTTTTCATGTCTATATCCTATTGCCTTCTGTGCAGCACTCAAAGACATCTGGGAACTGTTGAGGATCCTTGACTTGTTCTCACAATAACTCTTTGAGCTTGAAGTATCCCTGATCTTGTTGTCTGAACTTCTGTTGATTACCTAAAAATCAATTGTTTCAGATACCTTGGTAAAAATCTATTAAGAGGTTAGATACAGAAGCAACTATTATGCTTTGACACACATCCTGTTAGAAATGTGTGGTTATTTATCCATATTCTGGAGTCAGTGTTTACATATGGTTCAATAGGAAAGAAATTTTGGAGTTGGATCCTTCTGATTACGTAGTAAAATTTAATACCAGCATTACTAATTTTCCAAAGAAACTTGAAAAACTATAGAACATAAAAATGAAATCTCAAAAGCATATGTCCTAAGGTCAATAGCTAAACAATAATGGATGGCAAGAGTATGTTTGCTTATACTATCTACTTGGAGAGATACTCAATCCCATGGATTCATGGCCCAGTTCCCAAAATTACTCTTGACTTCAGATGCCAATCATTTCTGACTTGTGCTCTTTGAATGAACTGAGCTTTCTGTCATCTCCTCCCTTTCATGGACTAAAGTGCTAGAAGGCTCAGAGAATTCAGAAAAACACTTTACTCATGTAAAGTCTGAGACTTACTGCTGAATAAGCTCACTCTTTCTTGTTCTTTCTAAGCTCTGATTGGCTGGTTCAACTCAGCTGTTCTGGCTCAAACTCCTATCCAGGCTGAGTGATTCAACCTGGCTTCTCTCAGCTTTTCCTCAATTACTCTAGCCTGGCAATCTGTTCTAATCTTCTGGCTTCTTCTCATTCTCTGTCTCATTCTGTCTTCATCGCTAACTTGTTCTGTCTCTGTACAGCTGTTCCAATAAAACTGCCTCCTTTCTCCCTCTGTGCCTCTCCCTCTTAAGTAGCTTCCCTTTCTTCTCTCTTCCAGTAAGTAATATATCCTATTCTGTAAAATATTTCTCTGATGCACATCAATTTATCTGCCACTCAATTAGAATCACTTTCAAACATAGGTGCTTCCTTCTACAAACTAAATTTACCTTCATTGTTTGGGTTGGGATCAAAGGTGTGTACTAAAATCTGAGTCACACCACACCTAGAGAAAAAGGTTCTTTTTCTTTCAGTAAATAACAGAACATCAAGGTTCACAGTGTGATAAAATACCCTGCAGCAGACATCCAATAACACCGTGGTCTTCCAATGACTAGTCCTTATCCTGAAGCTTTTAGGAACCCAGAGAATATCATTACCATTTAAAATCATACTGGAAAGTCTAAAAATTATAAAAACTTTATATATATATATATATATATAACAAAATAGAGACGACTCTATATTTCATCTCTATTTTCATCTTCACCATATACTTTTTGCCTTTTCAAAGAAAATAAACCAAATGCATTCAAGTTTAGATTAAGCAATCAAGAAACACTTAAGACTTAAGTTAAACATTAAATGATGGGTAGAACATGAAAGATATAGAGACCATGACCCATGGATGCAGTCAAAATCAGGAAGGTCTATCAAAGATACTAGTGTGATGAGATTAGCAAGGGTGAGGATTGTTCCAGGAGGGTAACCATTGGAAGCTATGATTACTGCAAGTTTACCGAGCAATGTGAATGTACACAATACTCTTTTTATTTATTCTTGTATTTTTTGTTTTGCTTTTGTTAGAGGTAGAGGTATCCTTTTTCAACAAAAGGTATATATATATATATATATATATATATATCTTTGGACTCTCACTTGGGATATTTTATTGTGCTTGCTTGGATTAAGCAGAAATTGAGGAACTTTTGACAAGAATGGATGGGGAATACGAAAGACAGATTTCCCAAATGGAAACATCTTAAAAATCATTTCCATGAAAGCCCAAAGGAGTAGAAAGAGAATAAGGCTGCTTACCACCAAGGAAGTACAAATCCCATAGGCCAAGTACTTACACAACGTGAACAGCATTTTCAGAATATGTTTTACTTTACAGAGATTTGAAAACTATGTTTAAGAAGCAATATCATAGTTTATATAGTATTAACTATCCTAGTTACAAAATATGTTTCACTTCTTGAGTTACTGACAAAATCCAGGGCAGATGCTGAGGTGAAGAGGTAGTCTACTTAGAAAATGTACTTATATCGATTTTACAGGTTTCTCATAAAAGAGATGGGAGCCTAATAAGTCCCATCAAGTTTCTTCATAATGATGAGTTTGATGATGGAAAACATTAGTATCAAAACCTTAAAAATTACGTTGGTAAAAGAAAAATAGTACCCACTAGGGGTTTTACAGAGTAGACATTCATACTTCACAATTCCAAAAAGCTAGGAAGTGTCCGGTCAAGTTTATAGCCACTCCAGAGTTCTGTATAAGGACCCTCTTCCTGGTTTGCAAAGAGACATCTTGTTGTATTCTCACATAGTAGGGATGTTTAGTAGTAAGGATGTTCTGTCCCTTCACCTTCTCACAGAACAATACCATCATTATGATTTATCTTCATAACTTAATTAACTCTTCTTCCCTCTCAAAGGTCCCACTTCCAAATACTGCCACACTAAGGAGTAGGATTCTAACATATTAATTTCAAAACCAAACACTTTCAATCTATAGTACAAAAGTTAACTATTTCCATTGATAATAAATTTTAATTTTTATTTTGATAAATTTTTAAGCAAGGTATCAATCAATCTTTTATATTTTTCATGACCAACCTATAAAACTTCATATGACACTTTTCTTCAATTTTACATTTTTACTAGATATAAAATATTTTAATATTTGAATTCTAAATTTCATCAATTAAAAATCACTTTAAGGAAAGTAATTCAGGGAAATATGCTTTAACAGAGCACATTAAAGTAATAAAAATACTTTAAGCCACTAGGTACAGAAATCTAATATTGATTCAGTATGCCATTGATATGTTTGTTTCTATACTTGCCTCTAATTTCAGTAATTTGCTGATTAACTTTTAATAGAATTGACTGACAACAAATATTACAGCCACGGTTATCCTAAATGAATTTTATTAAAAAAGAGTCTGCCAGTCTTGTAAGAGATAAATCACTGTAAAATAATGGAATCTGAAATTTGCACTATACCGCAACTGAAACCTCCCTAACTGATGACAGGTGTTGAGTTAATTGATCCTAAAGAACATTCGAAGCTCTCGACAGCAGTCACAGCTACTCAGCAGTCACTGCCAAAGCAAACTAATCACTCCCCTTTTATCTTTCAATATAAGGCTTCTACAACAAGTAAGATGTAGTCATCATCAGACCTTGGAAGCTGCCTGCATCATTTAAGATTAGCAAATAATGCAGCACTTGGACAAGTCATTGTATTAAAAAAGAAAGAACAGACAAATATGCAGATGTATCATGGGCAACACTATAAATCGCTCAGTGCAAGACAAGTTGATTCTGTTTCCGTATTTGACATTTCCATTAATTAAAGTCATAATGAATAACTTTTATTTTTCAATCTTCACATTTTTAGAAAGATAAACTGAAGCAAAAGAAAATCTGATTTTTAGGATTGAAGAGTGATGAGGAAGGATGTGCCGAGAGCTTCCAAATTAGAAGCTGCCCAAGGTAGCTCAGAGTAAAGGTTTTCATGGAGCAACAGAAAAACAGAGTAAGGAATCATGCATGGGTGACGCTATATAGTTGTTTTATTTGTTCAACCCCACTGAAGTCCTTAATTTTCAAAATGTGTTGTCTGCTTTTGACATGTTGAAATTCTGATCTTCTTTAGTGTAATAGTTGACAAGAAATACTTCATTATGATTTACTTACATGAGCATACCAGACAAGGTTTGTATACTCACAAAGTCTGCCTGCTTGTGTGTACTCAGGGAAACTGTGTATGCTGGTATATTTCAGCATGTCAGACCATGTTACTACTAAAAACTGGACCTCAAGCTGAGCAGACTGAGCTGAGCTTGGTGATCACCAAATGTTTTTGTCCGTGCTGGCATCCAGTCCTCAAATGATGAAGGAATCAGTATCCTGCCATTATGATGAAAATTATATAACTAAATATTTGATTCTGTTTATCTTCAATGATTTCTTGTATAGTGCAGTTTTATTGTATGGGGTAAAAGATAGATGCTGAAACACAGTGGTAAGAAATGGAAGGGTCACTTGTCTGTTGTTTCGAACTTGCTGAGTTTGAATTCTCCGGAGTTATATGCGGGATGCTAACATGTCAGTTTGCCATAATATCTTCAGCGACACCCATAAATATTTTCAATTCTACTCTCTAATAAAGGTATCTGAGAACCAAAATGTTCTAGGACCCAAACACACACACACACACACACACACACACACACACACACACATTAGTAGACTAATGATAAGAACACTAGATAATAGCAATTAGTGAAAGTATATTTTTTTCAGACCTAATGGCTATAAAAGAGTGTTAAATATTTTCTAATATGGCCACATGAGCTAAATATGAATAAGTCCATTTAATTATTTCCTTACATTAACTTGTACACTTAGAACCATGCAAGTTAAACATGTTCCAAAATTGTATATATTATTATTTTTATACTAGAACTTTTAAAAAGTTTAATCAGCAAAATATCAAGTATCTTTTTTAAAAAAAATATTTATTTTATATATGTCAGTACACTGTCCCTGTCTTCAGACACACAAGAAGAGGGCACTGGATCCAATCACAGATGGTTGTGAGCCACCACGTGGTTGCTGGACATTGAACTCAAGACCTCTGGAAGAGTAAACAGTGTTCTTAACTGCTGAGCCATCTCTCCAGCCCCTCAAGTATCTTCTGAACTCTCAAAGTATTTTCTAATTTCTGAGGGTTTCTTTTCAGAGAACTGATGGCAATAGAATGAAACCAGGTGTCTTTTTCCCCTTTCAGGAGTTATTGTCAATGACTTAAAATAATTAAGGGTCATGTGATTTGGCTCTCGACCTTGGAAAATACAAGCCCCCAAACTGAGAACTTAACCCAGCATATCTTAGTGAAATTTATCTTCAAGCCATATATACTATTAGAATAGAAGTGTTGGGTTTAATACTAAGGATGTCATTGGTACCATTAAATATGGCCTAGATAATGTGTTTAACTAAATTCAATCGTTGTATTGCTTTAGTTACTTAGAATTAAACATTGTACTTAAATGTGTGTGTGTATGTGTATTCTGATTATACAATTTCCTAAAATAATAATCATTTTAGATATATAATTCAATTCATCCTGTTTCTTCTCATTTGTAATTCCATCCCATAGTGGGTTAGGGTTACCCATTGAAAAAACAAAACAGCAAAACACTTGAAGGAGAGTGGACACTAGGGGGCGCATGGAGCTTCTTATAAATATATTCTTTTTTCTCAAATTGACTGCTAGTTATCTCTCCACTGTTTAGCTTGTGAGTTTTGAGGGATAGTATTTTATTTTATCAATTATATTTTTTGTCAAAACTAAAGAAGTGAATGAAAAAAATTGTGTGTCAACTTTTATTTTTTTTTCCTTTTTTTATTGGATATTTTATGTATTTACATTTCAAATGTTATTCTCTTTCTCAGTTTCCCCTCTGAAACTCCCCTCTCCCATCCCCTTCCCCCTTCTTCTATGAGGACGCTCCCCCTCCCACCTACCCACTCCCACCTTACCACCCTGGCATCCCCCTACTCTGGGGAATCCAGCCTTCACAGGACCAAGGGCTTCTCTTCCTATTGACGCCATCCTCGGACTTGTAATTTTATAACTTGATATAATTCATTGCCTCTAATATTCCACAGATATTCTATACATCGCACACAAGGTAGCTTATGTCTCTGACATTCTATGTGTTAGTGAAAGTCATGATCTCCATGTAAGATGCTTCCAGATACAGCCAAGGCAAGATATAAGACCACTGTCTTCTATCTATTTGTTCCTATGTTTTTGTAGCTCATTGGAAAAAACCTGTTCTGAATCCTTATTTTATTTTTAAACTAACAATAGCAGCAACGGTTAGAATTCACTCTGGGTCTTCATCCAAAGCACTGCATAAAATATGTCATTGGGTCTTCTCTTTGTGTTTTCAGTGTGGAGCTGTGGCTATGGATGAAGAAAGACACTGAGAGATGAAGTAGTTCCTTCAAACACTTTTTAAAAGTTAATGATACTGAGAGCAAGCCTAGAATCTAGGCCTTCATGTCACCAAAATTCTCTTAGTTTTGATTGATTACCAATTGACCATTGGGCTCACATCCACAGTTAGCCTTAGTTTACAATATTCTTGTCTCAAACTAAATGTCTACTTTTAGGAGAGAAAAAAAATGACCCTTGCTTAAGAAATTACAATATCAGAAAATATTCTATGATGTACAATTTCTAGAGTTTAGAATAATATAATTTTAATGTTTTTATTAATGTTTTTAGAATTTCCTAATGTATTGTGATCATATTCAAATCCTTTCCCCAATTTCTCCCAGCACCATGACCCCTAACCTACCCACTCCTGTCTTTTTTTTTTTCCCCTCCAGTTCAGTTTGCAGTGCTCAAATATCCTTTTATTTGGGGCCAAATCCTGGAGTGTCATCAAACTACCAGGAGTCACCCCTTCAAGATAACTGAGTCATCCTCTACCAATGGCTAGCAATTGACAGTAGCTCCTCAACTATGGATAAGACACTGGACATAGTGCTCACCTCCTCCCCCAGAACCCCCATGCTAGGATTTGGTCTCCAGCTTGTGAAGGCTTCATGCATGCCAGGACAACCACTATGAGTTCATATGTGTGCCCCGGCCAGCAGGGTGTTCAACGCAGACCTAAGGAGGGGACGGGCGAATGAAGAGACAAGAGACACAAGAACAAGAGCAAGACAGGATGTCTGATCAAGCTCCAAAGAATTTTTATTTCTCACCAGCAATATATAGTAAAAAGAGAAGGAAGCTTAAACAAAGTAACCACGGCTTATACAAAACAACAGGGGTAGGGAAATTCCAAGGAGTTACAGACTCCTAGCCAATAGGACATGTTACCAAGGCAACTATCTGATTTCTGCTAACCACCTAACCTTAAAGGAGTCACCTATTCTCCGGGAAAGAATTCATCTCTTAGGAGACAGAAGCCTAAACAAAAGCTTAGGCCCTTAGCTACTTTAGGCCTATAGCTACTACAAAATGGTGTTAGCTAAACCAAAAAAATTCATATTTCTATCGGCTCCCGGCATATGTGCAACTGTCCTGTTCTGGAATGAAACATTGTTTCATTACAGTTACCCACCACCTGTATCCTTAACAATCTTTCTACCCACCTCTTCTGAATAGTACTGAATAAAAAAATCCCCAGTGTTCTAGAAAACTATACGTTACCTACAAATTATTTCCCATCTGAATTACAGAATGTGAAGAATCAGAATCAATGATTGGCCAAACTTTGAGAAATAAATGCTATTTGTTGAATGCTGATTCCAACGTCCTAGAAACCAAGCATATAAGCAAAATAGACACCTGATTGAATGGATGAGCAATGCTCATGTAAAGTAGGATTGGAGAAAAGAGGCACTTGACTTCTCTTCCTAATGGCCAAGGAAAGAAATAACAAGCAATGAAAATTAGGTTAGGAGCGAAGAGCAGCCAGTGCCCAGAGAAAAGGGAGAAGACATCCAGCAAGGTAAGTGTGTCATTGCTTGTAACTGTGTATGTGGCACTCTTCATATTAGTGAGAGATATAGAAAGCATAGGTTACTGGCATAGTGACAAAGACAGGAGGCCAAAACTGAAATAACAATGTATAACTTTGGGCTTTTCCAAACGACCTCTTTGTTCTCCAAAATAATGACTCTGACACTGAATTATTTAGGAACAATTGCCTAGGCCGAAAGATTTGGCTTGTTCCTGCTAGTTTGGAACTCAATTACCCTGTTTATTCTGTTCTAAGTCCCACCAAGTGATTGGTTATCCTCAGGTTCATGCAACAGGCTTCCCCAGAGTTAGGGGTGAATCTCTTGCCCCCTACTCTATCCCAAAAATCTTCTCTCTCGACCGGAACTTCCACCTCCCTCTTTTCTGCCTAAGCTGATAGGCCAACACCATTTTCACTGACAGGTGCTACTTCCATATATTGCTCAAGAGATTCTCTCCACAACAATGACCACATTTTTAAAAAATATTTTTGTAAGATTTATTTATTTATTAAATTTATATGAGTACACTGTAGCCGTGTTCAAACACACCAGAAGAGGGCATCAAATCCCATTGCAGATGGTTGTAAGCCACCATTTGGCTGCTGTTAATTGATCTCAGGACCTCTGGAAGAACAGTCAGTGCTCTTAACCCCTAAGCCATCTCTCCAGCCCCCATGAATAGGGTTTTTAAATGTATATTTTCATAAATGTCTGTAAAATTATTCATGATCATGAAAAACCATATTTTTAAAAATTATACTGAGTGTAAATACAGAAGTCACACCACAAGGGAACACAGGAGATGGAAGAAACAAAGGGCCTCACAGTACATGACCACGTTATAAAGGACTTTGGCTTAAGGCTAGGCAGAGAATAAAAGAAAGGAATTGTGCTTAAGTACACATAGTCTTATTGAGCCAGAACCCACACGTCATATAAAATCCATTGCTTTAAATTATTCTGCACCGTGGTGTATGGTATATTCTCAGATTCACAGAGTTGTCACTAGAAGTTCATCAGTGTCATTTCAAAAAGAGACTCTATTGGCATGAGAGGCCACTGGAACTGGCAATTCTACTTCTTTTGTTCATAGACTTGTTACATAACATAATCTTCATTGTGACTGGGTCCTTCCACTTAGCGTATTGTTTTTTAGATTCACCTATGCTTTAAACTCTCGTAAGGTGATGGGCTCATCAGCATTTTATTCTATTTTATGGCCAAATAGTATCACACAGTAAAGTCACTGTATTTTGCCCAGGTATTACTTTCTTTTCCTTTCACTAACCTCATCCACCAGAGTAAGAAATGATGGGTTTCCACTAGCTACCTGATGGGTATTTGGGTTTCCACACTTCTTTAAGAGCAATGTTGGCAAGAACATTCATGTACAAAATGTGGTGTGTCTGGACTGTGTTTCTAATTCTCAATTTAGGAGTTACACTATTGCGTTATGTGAAACTACTGGGTAACTTGATGTTTATTTTGAAGAAGCTGAGAGACTGAGTTCTCAGGCAGCAGTGACAGTTTACCTCACCACAGAAGTACATGAGAGTTCAGATTCATCTCCATTCACACACCAGCAGCTGTCTCTGCTTTGTGTGTGTGTGTGTGTGTGTGTGTGTAGCATTTTAAGGGATGTAAAATAGTTTCTCCTGGCTATGTAGTCTGCATTTCCTTGGTAGCTGATGATAGTATGAATTTTTTGTGGCTTCTGAACATTTCTACATCTTAAAAAAATGTCTTTACAAATACTGTCTGTTGTGAATACTACACATTTGTCAGAAATTTCATCTTAGAATAATTTGGCAACCAATTTCTCATTTGGTGTTTCATTCTGTCTGTCTGTATATATTTGTATATATGATTTGAAAAATTATAAAAAAAAAATTATAAAATTGCTTCGTAGCTGACAGTAGCCTCAGATGTCTGAACTTCATTTATCTACCTCTTCAGTACTGAAACAATAGGCAAGAGCCACATAACTGGTTTCACTTATTAGGAAATATATATATATATATATATATATATATATATATATTTGATTACTATATGTAACTGCTTTTCACATTGTAACATTTTCACATATGTCCATAATATATATTTATAAGTTTTGCAAAAGTTCCCAGACACCAGGGAAGCAAGAGGCTCTCAGGACCTGATGGCAATGACTTTAGCTGAAATACCCAACTAAGGGGAGATAGAACCTGTAGAGACCACCTCCAGTAGATACTCATGGCCCCCAGTTGAGGGATGGGGCCACCCACACATCTCAAAATTTTTGACCCAGAAATGTTTCTGTCTAAAAGAAAGGCAGGGACAAAATATGGAACAGAGACTAAAGGAAAGGCCATCCAGAGACAAACCCACCTAGGTGTCCATCTCATCTGCAGACACCAAACCCTGACACTATTGCTGATGCCAAGAAGTGCTTGCTGACAGGAGCCTGGTATTGCTGTTCTCTGAGAGGTTCTACCAGCACCTGACAAATACAGATGCAAATACTCACAGCCTACCTTTGGAGTGAGCCTGGGGATCCCAATGGAAGAACTGGGGGAAGGACAGAAGGAGCTGAAGGGTATTACAACCCCATAGGAAGAACAATATCAACTAAAGGAACCACCTAGAGCTCCCAGGGACTAAACCACTAACCAAAGAGTATACATGGAGGGATCCATGGCTCCAGATACATATGTAGCAGAGGATGGCCTTACCTGACATCAATGGGAGGATATGACCTTGGTTCTGTGGCGGCTTGATGCCCCATAGAAGGGAGATGCTAAAGCAGTGAGGGGGGAGTGGGTGAGTGGGTGGAGGAGCACCTTCAGAGAGGCAAAGGGGAGGGGGAGGGGGGATTGGATGGGGAGTTGTGGAGGGGTAACCAGGAAAGGGGATATCATTTGAAATGTAAACAAATAAAATGATTGATTAAAAAAAAACAGAGAAAAAAAATAAAGTATTAGTTATATCATTTACCTCCTCTCTTCATACTTTAAATTCTTCTGTCCCCGTCCTTCTTCCCATTCAAATTCATGACCTCTATTTTTTATTATTGTTGTTATACCCATGCATATTAATATAAACACATGAATATATATTGTGAGTTCATTTAGCATTGCTTATACAAAGATGATTTCCAAGCTAACCACTTGGTGTTATATAAACAATTAGGAAACTCATCTCTGGGGAAAACTGGTTCTCCCTTTCGTGACAGTCCTTAATTGGTTGTAGGTCTCTTCACGTGTTCCTCGGACCCCATGAGATTCCTTACTTCCACTTTAGCTTGTTTAATGTTATTATTCTTGTGATACTCAAGGTTTTTAATTTGAGAAAAGCCACCCTTCTTTTTTGTCTCTTGTGCTTTTTGTACTTTATACAGAAGCTCACTTTAATCTAAGTTCATAAACATTAGGCCTCTTATAGCAGTTTAGTAATTGTAATTTGAGCTCTTACATTTGAGTCAATTTTCTTCATTCTGTATTGACAATTACAGAATACCACACACTGGGTAATTTATAAAGTGAACAAATGTGTGTGTTACCATTCTCGAGACTGAGAATTTTGATAGTAGAGTGTTGTCATCTGCTGAGCAAACATGTACTTGCTGATACATTATCTCATGGCAGAAGGGCAATAGGCAAGACAAGTGATCAAGAAGTTATAACTCCATAATTAACTTATCTTTGAAAATCAACATCAATCCAGTCATGAGGTCAGAGTTCAAAGACCTAATGAAGCTGTACTTCTCATTGCTTCTTTATTGGGGAACTAAATTCCCAGTACATGAATTCTTGTTTGTACATTAAACTACAGATTTTATGGTACATTAAATATGGTATGGGATAAGGGATAGTCTTAGTAAGGGTTTTACTACTGTGAACAAACACCATGACCAAGCCAACTCTTACAAAGCACAACATTTAATTGGAGCTGGCTTACAGGTTGAGAAGTTCAGTCCATTATCATCAAGGTGGGAGCATGGTAGTGTACAGGCAGGCATGGTGCAGGAGGAGCTGAGAGTTCTATATCTTCATCTGAATGAAGGCCATTTGGAGAAGACTAACTTCCAGGCAGTGAGGACAAGGGTCTTAGAGCCACAGAAACACATGACAAAAGACACACCTACTCCAACAAGACCACACCTCCTAATAGTGTCACTCAGTGGGCCAAGCATATTCAAATCACCCAGCACTTTGTGGCAGGTGGAGGTATCCACTGATGTGCAGTACAATGTGTTAAGAGGACTGTCTTTTCCTCATTAACTTCCAGCACATTTATCAGAAACCAGCTCATGGGACCTACAGCGTTTCTGAACTCTCCATTGTATCATGTTGGTGTCTAGGAGTCGAGAGAATTACAGACATCAATTACTGTTTTGAAAAGAATTTTGACAAAGAAAAATTATAGTATCCACATTTGTGTGTTTTTGTTTTTCAAATTTGGTTAGCCACTTTAGCTCCTTATTTCTCTATGTGAACTTTTAAGATCAACATGCCAGTTTCTGAAGAAAACGTAGTGGAATTTTTGATGACTGTGATTTAATTTGGGGAATATCTTCATGCTAAATTTTCTGATCTTTGTATATAATCAGAAATGCCATTTATTTATTTAGATTATCTGTATTTTTCCATATTGATAGCCTTTGATCTTTACTATATAAGCCTTTTTCAATGTATTAACTACTTACTAATTTATTGAGGGCAGGGGTGCAGGTCAAAGAACAACTTACTGAAGTCTGATCTATGCTTCCTGTGGTTCCCCAGGATATGACTTGAGTGGTCAAGCTTGGTGACAAGTATCTTTGCCCACTAAGCTCACTGACCCCTAATTTATAACTCTTATACATACTTTATTTTTTTCCTTTTTATGATAATTTATTTACATTTCAAATGTTTTCCCCTTTCCAGATTTCCCCTTTGTAAACCCCTATCCCCAGCCCCTCTCCTGCCTCTATGAGGGTATTTCCCCACCCACCCACCCTCTTTCATCTTCCCTCCTTGGCATTCCCCTCTACTAGGACATCTAACACCCTCAGGCCCAAGGACCTCTCCTCTTCTTGATGGCTAACAAGACCCTCCTCTGTCACATATGTGGCCAGTACCATGGGTCCTTCCATGTGTATTCTTTGGTTGGTGGTCCAGTCTCAGGAAGCATCAGGGGGTCAGGCCAGTTGACACTGTTGCTCCCTCCATGGGGGTGCAAACTCCCTCAGCTCCTTCAGTCCCTTTTCCAACTCCTCCATCTGGGACCTCACGCTCAGCCCAATGGTTGTTGTGAAGTGACTCTTGGTTATTCCAAACTTTTGGGCTAAGAACCACATACCGTGACTACATACCGTGTTCATTCTTTTGTGACTGAGTTACCTCACTCAGGATGATATTTGTTCTATCTATTTGCCTGTGATCCTGGGCATATACCCAGAAGATGCTCCAACATGTAATAAAGACACATGCTCCATTATGTTCATAGTCCATATTTATAATAGCCAGAAGCTGGAAGCAACCCAGATGTCCCTCAACAGAGGAATGGATACAGAAAATGTGGTACATTTACACAGTAGAATACTACTCAGCTATTAAAAACAATGACTTCATGGAATTCACATGCAAATGGATGGAACTTGAAAATATCATCCTATACATACTTTAAAATTATAATCCTAAGTGTTTTTATACTGATGACATATAATTAATTATTCCCTTAATTTCATTTCTGGATCAAATCGCTGTTAATACATAAAAATACAATGTATTCTTCTAACCTGATTTTATATCCTACAATTTTACTAAAATAATTCATTTTATATATAGTTTTTCTGTGTAACATTTCTCGATGGCTTTACTTACTAGTTTGCAGTTGGAAGATCTTATTTGGTTCCTGATTTCTCAGGTTACAATCTCTCCAGCAGTGCTCACTGAAAGTATCTGAAATGGATGTCATTTTCTTGCCCTTATGACTAGAGGAAAAGCACTGAGCTTTCCCCTACCATATTTGAAACTCACTTGGGGTTTCTCAGAGAAAGTTTTATGATGCTAAGAAAGATCTTACCTTTTATTATTAGTTTATAGGGTGTTTTATCACGAAAGAGATTTAAATATTTTCCCAAAGAACTTTTTCATGAATTTATTTAAAAATGAGAAGTGATAATTTTACTTAATCTATTATATTTACAGATTTCAGATTTTAAACTAAGCTAGTGTCTCCTGGAAGAATCTCTTTGGAGCTATGGTGCTGTTTATATTGTTGTTAATTGAGTTATCTTCTTTTGGGGGTGTTCATGTCTATATTCATTGATGATGTTGTTCTCTAGATATTTTTCTTTTCTTTTTTCTTGACTAGCATTTTGGGAACAATACAGAAATAGATGACAATGTCTTCACATATTGTCAATTTTGTAAGAGATGACGATAAGTGGATATTAATTCTTTAAGTTTTGATATCATGAAATGAAGTCTCAAAGCTTATACGTTCCTCTGTAGAGATTTTGAATTGATTAATTCTAAGGTTAACTGCATTCCTCTCAGTTGTCTATTTCTTTCCCTAATACTGCCCAATAATTCCTGTTGATACAGAGGCTTACTTGCTTCATGTGCACTATCTACTTGGTCAGTATGCCATTTTCTGTAACGCTTATTTGCTGGCCTTTTCATATCTTCATTAAGCAGTGACTTTCTCCTGGATTCCTCCATTAGTAATTTGATTCTTTGCTCTGTTTAGTTTTTTAATGGCCTGTTTCACTTCTTCACAAATCTTAAACATCTTTGGACTTTGGTTTGCCTCAAACATAGTTTTGGTTGCTTTGTTTTGTCCATATGGAGAATCTAGTTGTTGATTTGAGAAAGGTTTTAAACAAAATTTATCACTGAAGTTTCATCTTATTACTGTTTCAGCTGTATTCCCCCTAGATTGTTACACCTTGTGTTTTCTTTTTTATTTTATCCCAAGGCATTTTCTAAATGATCTCATGAATATTACATTGTTTATAGAAAATCTCATTTCACTTCTACATATATGCTATTTTTTCAGATTTCCTGCTTGAAATGGTTTCTAATTTTCCTCTACTTTGTTTAGCTGCCATATTTTATATGATGTTAATACTATTAAACTTTATCAAACTTCCTTTGCCCATGAACCCTTGGAAGTAAATACGTATCCAACTGCTGTTGATTGCAGGGTTTAATGCACATGTGTTTAATTCAGCTGCCATATGACCCTTCAACTCTTCTGTTTACTCATTTATTTTTGTGTAGTCCAGTTACTGAAAGTGAATTACTTAGTTGGGCATGATGGTGCATACGTTCCCTGGCTGTTTTATATCACTTGAGACGAGCTGAAGACATCTGAAAGGAGAGAACTTCAGTTAAGAAAATGCCTTCATAAAAGCAGGCTGCAGGCAAGCCTATAGGGCACTTTCTCTATTAGTGATTGATGGGGGAGGGCCCAGCCCATTGTGGGTGGTGCCATCCTTGGGCTAGGGGTTCTGGGTTCTATAATAAAACAGGCTGAGCAAGCAATGGGGAGCAAGCCAATAAGTGGCACCTCTCCATGGCATCTGCCTCCAGGTTCCTACATTATTTGAATTCCTGTCCTCCCTGCCTTTGATAATGAACTGTTATATGTAACTTTAAGTGCCTTTTCTCCCCAAGTTGCTTAAATCAAGGTGTTTTAATCACAGTAATAGTAACCTAAATCTAAACAACATCTTTAATCCCAGATTTGGGAGGAAAAGACAGGCAGATTTCTGAGCTTGAGGCTAGCCTGGTTTACAAAATGAAATCCAGGACAACTAGGGACACATGCATAAACACTTTCTCAGGAAAAGGAAAACAAAATAAAACTCCACCATCAACAGTAAAATAACTAAACAAAAAAAAAGAAAGAAAGAAAGTGGATAGTTTGTGTAGGACAGGGTGATGAACATCAATGGTGCATGTACTCTAAAGAATGAAATAGACAGATCACGAGTGGAAAGGCAGACCATGCTACATAGTCTGGAGTCCTTCAAATTCACAGAAAAAGAAAAAGGAATACATAACTATAACTAATTAACTTCTTTTTTCCTTCCTTTCCTCATCCTGCCTATTTTTTTTAAAAAAATTGTTTTTCTTTTCCTTTCTTTCTCTTTCTTTCTTTCTTTCTTTTTCTCTCTTGTCATTGCTGTATACTGAAGTAGGACCTCACTATGTTGTTTTTTTTTTTGTGGCCTGGAGTTCACTATGTATACCAGACTAGTATCAAATTAATAGTGAGCTGCCTGGTTCTCCCTCTGAGTGCTGGTATAGAAGTCATGTAGTACCACACCTGGTTTCTAAATAGCTAATTTCTTGGTTGATAGTATATTGCTTTATATCTTATACTTGTGAAACTATTATTTATTTTGTATGTTAATGTAAAGCAGAATTCTTCATGTATTTATTGAATAAGTTCCATCATGTTTTACCTTCAGGCATTTCAATTTTGTTGCCTTTGCTGACACAGAAAATCTCAAGTAATGTTTAACATCCAAAAATTGACCACACTAAAATGGTTCTGTATCTTAAGTCATATGTAGAAAACAGAGTAAAAAGCACAGGAATGTTACCTGCCCTTCTCTGCAGTGGGCTCTGTCTGGTGATCTTGCAGTGTAGTAGCTATGGTCTATGACACTAACTATAGGGAAAAGTACTGTGGAATAAAAGTACTTGTTTCATTCATTTAACTCACTGCCAACCAAAAGCAACTCAGAACAATACCATCCAGTAGCACATAGGTTATTTTGTTGTCTGAGTTACCAATGCACCACAACTCTCATGGTTTATAATTACATTTTTCTGCTCAGGAGAATTCTAGTTGCAAGTGCATGAATATTTCATTATATTTTCTAGGATAATCATCCATGAGTATTTATATATTAAATGGTATACTTCATAATTAGCTTCCTCTACTTCTTACTTAAGTCATCATTAGCTTTGTTGCTAAAGGACATATATGTGTGTGTATGAATGAAATCTCTTATGGTATAGTAAGGAATAAATTTCATAGTTGATATTGTAAAATGGATGCTTTATACTGGGTAGTCTATCCGGACTTCATTTCTAACAAATGTCTTTTAATTTTAGTATATTCCTTTATTATCCTCACAAAGCCATTCTTGAATCAATGTATAATCTTCATTTTTGTAACTGTAACAAAGCAAAAATAATGATCCTAGATGTGTACAATGGTATTATCTGTCCTTGATCTTCTGTGACTTTCTATTTCAATTTATACTAAACAGAAAACTAGGGGACAAATGAGAGGCAGAGTCATGGACCTAGTAATGTCCATTAGGCAACTGTCAGCAATCCTTTGTAGTATGATTAACAGGTGACTCAAGCAAAACCATTCACATACGAATGTCTTACAGGTATAGCCTGTTAAACATATATTCTTAGTAAATCTTACAGTCAGAGACACTAATATATTTCTATTATTTTTCAAATGTCTTTCTTTATAACAGTGGTTCTCAACCTGTAGGCCATGACCCTTTCAGGGTTTGCCTGAGACCATTGGAAAACACAAATATTTATATTATGATTCATAAGAGTAGAAGTAACAATGAAAGTAATTTTATGGTTGGGTGTCGCCATAACATGAGGAACTGTACTAAAGGGTCACAGTGTTAAAAAGGTTAAGAAGCACTGCCTTATAAGGTTGTATTACTAATTATACAACATCTGGAAACTAGGTAGCTGGAGGAACACTAGTAGATATGACCAAGTTAAGGATAGGTGGTGTCTTTCAAAAGTTATTAAACTATAATTTTGCAGTGTGAAGAAGCTCAATATTGTGTACAAAGTGTGAATAGACAATGGTTCACTTACCATTCTAGAAATACAGTTAAAAGACCAGTACTTTCTGTCACAAGCAGTCTGGTGTTTTCCCCACAATTTTAGTATGTAATACAGGTTTATTTTCCTTGCTGCTTTTCTTTTCAAAATAATGATATTTTTCTGTTTTTCTGTCAACGTATTTTAATTAAAGTTTTATGCCTTCACAACTTGGACAACCCATATCTTATATATATATATTGCTTTTTGCCTTTGCTTTCTGATTAAAACAAACTTATTTTTTTCATTATGAAGAACAGCTATGAATGCTTGTTCTTCACACTCAGAACTCCAAGATTGACAGTATCACATCCAAATATCTTCTTCTTTATGAATATATTCATAGGGGTGAATATTGGGACAAGTTATTTTAGGGCTTTAAATGTGAACTTTGACTGAGGCTGTCCTTTGTGAATCATTTCTTTTCTGATATAGGTTTTCCAAAATGAAATCAATTATGGTGTTTTCATCATGCATACTGAGAATAATTTGCATGTCAATATATCTCTTTTCATGAACAGATTCTGTAACAGTGGATGGATAAATGTGTTTAAAACTGTTGAAGGCATTTGAATTGTCTAAATGTAAAAACATTTAAAAGAAATCTTACCAAATAACACTCAATAAATAAAGATTAAATACTGATATGAATAAATATATCAAAGATGTATACACTTTGATAGAGCAACCCCTGTCTTCAGGTCAGAAATAATGCCAGGTAGTTTTCTTAGAGAAAAACATGAAATTCCTCCTCTAAAATTACCAAAATAAAAATAATGTGGTCATTAAATGCTCATGCTTCTTTCACAGCTTATTCATGTAGATTTTTATGTATTGTTAAATATTTTGTGACTGAAGAAGAATAAAATATTGGTAGATAATCACACCTCTAGACAGATTTCATAATGCAGAAATGAATATGCTATCTGTTGAATTATACCATCTACACATAAAACCCTGATTACCTATGCAGAAAGGACCATAAAGGGCACAGAATATCATTATGAAATTAGTTATGCAATGTGCATTTTGAACAGAAGAATCTGCCCAAATAGCCTGGGAGGAAGGAAAGGACATCTCCACAAGGGCAAGGATGCAAAGAGAAACTGCAAAAGCAACCAGGCATTCTTTCATGCAAACTAAATTGTACTTCATTATTTTAATGAGCTGGCTGCAATATTTTTAAGTGTTTGTTTCTGTAGGCAGATTCATAAATTTTAACTTAATGAGATCCTTGATTATTTTACCTAAAGATCATTCCTTGTGACATAACCATGAGAAACTTAACAACAGACTATATGCTAGAATAATGGGATTGGAAATTATCGTCCATTTTCTTCAACTTCACAATTTTTTCCATAATATATTATACTAAATATTGTGCCACTGATCATTTTATTTTATGTTCAGATTGCTAGAACCTGGAATTCAATATTTATTATCGCTCTTGATGAGCATGTGCTCTAACATGTATTCTAATCTTACTCCCATCAAAGACTATTTGATGACATCTCAAGGTCTCTATTCTGAAATTTTTGTCCATTTATATGACTTACTCATCTTCCGTCCTGTGAGCCCATCTCAAGCATTCTCATTGTCCCATTCATGATATGTTTTTACCATATTTTGACTTTGCAATAACTTATTAGTGATTATCTTTTATTTCACACTCTCTTAACTTCAGCCTAACTCTACAACACGTCTCAGCATCTTCTCAGTATGAAAATGAATCAAGTAGCCACCATTCCTTCCTATCATCTTAACATCCGTATCTACATCTACAACAACATCATCAAGATGTCACAGCACATTTTAAATCTGAAAACTACTTGGACATATGATTCAGATGTGAATACTAAAGTCTTTTTGAAACACTATACAACATAAAAATGGAGCAAATGCCCGGTTCCACTGATACTATTAACACATAATAATTATACAGACAATGTGTTTCCTTATAACACGTCCTTTTTTCTATAGGTTGTCAATGTTTCCTTTGAAGTTCATTTTCATTAGAGTAAAAGAATCAATAATATGCTGATGTTTAATGCAGCTTTGCTTATAGCTAAAAAGTGTACTTATGACTAAAAAAACTCATAATCAGAATCTCACAGCACAAGTATCCTGTTCCTCTGGCTCTTAGAATCTTTCCATGTCCTCTTCCCTAAGCCTAAGGTATAGGAGTTATGTTGTAAATGTAACAAATTTGATTGGTCACCACACAGTCATTTGCTCACTGCAGTTTTACTAGATATGGTTTACTTTAGCCATGTATGTGAAAAGCAAAAAGAAGCTTCTTTGGTGAGAGATGATGGGTATACTTATCTATGCATGGACAAAAAGATAAATATATAGAATATGTCAGAAATTATATAAACTTAGGAAAGCAGAATCAGTGGGTTCTTCTCTAAGTTCCATGGTCTCAGCAGCTATGAGTAATGTGCTAGATTTACCACACCAGACATGAATTCCCTTCTGTTAAATGGGGCTTGTGTCCAACTAGACAGCTGTTGGCCACCAAGATGTCAATGGCACTATTCCATCTGTAGGAATATTTTGCCATGCTGGCCATTAAGGTAGTCCACCGTAGGTATAGATTTTTATTTATATTAGTTTGGGTTTCTATTAATGTGATTTTTAAAAAGAGGCTCATGATCAAAAACAACTTGGGGAGGAAATGGTTTATTTTAGATTACAGCTCCATACAACATTTCATTAGTGATGGAAGTCAGGGTAAGAACTCAAAGCAGGAACTTGGAGGCAAGAACTAAAGCAGAGGCCATGAAGGTGTGCTATTTACTGTCTTGATCTGATCTGCATGACTTACTCAGCTTCATATATCCCAGAACCACCCGTCTAGGATGCTACTGACCACAGTGGCGTTCTTATTCATCAGTCAAGAAAGTGCACGACAGGCTGGCGCGTGAGTTTTCTCAAATGGGTTTCCCTCTTCCAAAATGACTCTAGGTTTTGTCAGGTTGACATGAAACTAGCTAGCATAGTAGGACTATTGATTGTCTATTGGACTATTGACAATGCGCCTAGCACCATCTATCACTATGAAAGTCCTTTCTCATGGAGAACCTTTCTAGTCATATCCACCTCAATTCCTTCAATGTTTGTATCTAAAGCACATGGTTTATTCAAGAATATAGGCTTTCCTTTAACTTCTTGGAGGTCACCAATGGCAAAAGCATAGTCCTTATTGTATTGTGGTTTTCTTAATTCCCTTCAATAACTTGATAGGAGGTTTCTCATACTTGTTAGTGAGATTTTTGTGAGATTTTCTATGTCTCCTAAGGGTAGCATTACTGCCCCAAGAGCCATAACTTCATTTTATACATCTCAAATAATTAGACTTACATTGATTTTGCAGACTGTATCTTTTTATAAATGTTTGAGTAAAATTATAACTTGATGAGAAAATTAACTGTTAAACTGTAATTAATCAAATAGAAAATATTTTTGAATTATTCAAGTTCATAGTAAAGAAGACACATAATCTGAAATGTAACCTATATTTAGTATAATTATGTTTATCATGACAGAAAATCCATAATGCCAGGTAATTATTTTGTGATCAATCATTAAAGGATAATGTAAAGTATTTACATTATCCTTTACCTGCAACACAGAATGTACAGATGTAAGCTAATGTAAAATGTCATAAACAACTACATTTTTAAAAATAAACAAAAACAAAAACACAAACAAAAATTGTACTTGGAAATTTTTTTTTGCAGATTTGGACAAAATGAAAACCAAATAAAATGCCTAAGTTATATTTGTTATAATAAAATAAGTTATATTTTATTGCTCACCACTCTGCCATGCATTAATGACAGCATTTAGAACAGTTTCTGATTTATTTAGAGCTTTGCAACAGAATTTTTATCAGGTAAAATATATTACTACTCACACATCAGGAAGTTTTAACAATGGACTCTTCAAATATAACTTTATTGCTCTTGCTGTAGGGGTGACAGCAAACCAAACTTTGCCTAACATTGTCTGTCCCACCCACTGCCAAAAAAACTCAATATGGCCATAACATCTGGATACCAGTACAGCTATTTGGTGACTATAAGCATAATGTGGCCGAATATGGGTAGAATATTACTAATATTAAATTGTTGATGGAGACATTCATGGGACTCAGGAACTCTGTGGCAGACTTTGACCTTCAGTATCTATGTTTTATTTCTTCACATCTTACATACCTATAAATTATACAAATAGTATTTTATAAAATGTCTGTTTGTATAAACAATGGAAATAGCAACATAACTAAGAATGGTCCTACAAGACCTCATCTAACATTCTCAGCTGCTAAGACCAGGTGAGTAAATCTCAAAAGTCTTCATTATTGAGATGAAACATGATCTCAATATTACATAACAGGTGAAAAAGATAATGAACTTGCTCAGGCTCCAAGGTGGACAAATCTCAACCCAGCAAAGTCACTGACATGGCAGGAAGGAACAGTACCTATTGATGCTGAAGAATCCATGCTCTATAGATGGCCATAGATAATGAATGAGAAATTAGATGACTTCTAAAGCCCCATTTTATATCTATCGAAGGGTACTGTGAAAAAATAGGTGATTTATTAAATTAAAATCAATGCATTATTAGAGTAATGTATGAAAATTAAAAGGGTGAATTAAAAAGGTAAAGCAAAATTATCGGCAAGTTAGGAAATCTTCAAAAATTATTTATTTTCATTCAAAGCACTCTTAGTTGATTAAATATATTTCGGTATAAACAGTTTAATTAAAATCATTTAAATTGGTTCTGATATAATTTTAGTGCCCTGTTCAATTTCTGTGACATCCTTAGTCCTTACTGATCTCCCTTCCTTGACAAGTATCAGCAACTTTGAATGTCAAGCATCAAAGCACACCACTCATTTTCTATCACCGCCATGATTGTATTTGAGTTTTTATTTACTTTCATTGCTCATCAATGGCATCCATTTATCAACATCTATTAATTCTGCAAAGGAGTTTCACTGTGACATTTCCATTAGGACTATAATATACTTATATCATACTCACTTTTGTATGCCCATTTCCTTGCCTCCTTCCTCTTCTGCCTCCATTGTAATTTCTCTTTTATTTTCATTCTTTTTTACACTTAACATGTAACAGAAATAAGTTGTGTTTGTCACTGTAACCCTGCATAATTTCACCTAATGAGATCTCTAGTTCCATATTATTTTCTGTTAATAATAGTTTTATTAAAAAGTGTAGTTTCCGATTCTTTGTTAGTTCCTCCAACCCAGCCTTTTTTTAAAAATGTTGTTGTTTATTTTTAATTTTGATTTTTAGAAGTTAAAATATAGTTAAATAATTTCCTCTTTCTCTTTACTTCCTCCATCCCTCCCATGTACTCTACTCCTTGCTTCTTCCCAAATTCAAGCTCCCTGGCCTCCATTGTTTTGATAGGTGATAGATAGATAGATAGATAGATAGATAGATAGATAGATAGATAGATAGCCTGCCTGCCATGCACTTTCTTGACTGATGAATAAGAACGCCATTGTGGTCAGTAGCATCCTGGAAGGGTGGTTCTGGGATATATATATATATATATCTGAATAAGTCATGCAGATCAGATCAAGACAGTAAATAGCACACCTTCCTGGCCTCTGCTTTAGTTCTTGCCTCCAAGTTCCTGCTTTGAGTTCTTACCCTGACTTCCATCACTAATGAAATGTTGTATGGAGTTTTAATCTAAAATAAACCATTTCCTCCCCAAGTTGTTTTTGATCTTGAGCCTCTTTTTAAAACTCACATTAATGTGATTAGTTATCACATTAGAAACTTAAATTCTACTTGGGAGTGACAGGTTAAAAAATGGCAAAGTAAACAAAACATTAGGAAAAGAGAAAAAGAAAAGTGCCATGATGAAGAACAACAAACAAATTTTCACCTAGAGCAGGTGATTCCATGGGAATGTGACATTTGAACAACTGAGTGAAAAAAGAGTCTACACAAAAGAAATGGTCAATATGAAAACTTACAATGAAAACACATATGCCACTGCTTAGCAACAATGATGATTCCTGTGCTTAGGATTAACCAAAGTGTGGATGTTTAGGTTCTTCTTAGAAGGGGGAACAAAATACTCACAGGAGCAAATACAGAGACAAAGTGTGGAGCAGAGACTGAAGGAAAGGCCATATAGAGACTGTCCCATCTGGGGATCCATCCTGTATACAGTCACCAAACCCAGACAATATTGTGGATGTCGGGAAGTGCATGCTGACAGGAACCTGATATAGCTGTCTCCTGAGAGGCTCTGCCAGAGCCTGACAAATACAAAGGTGAATGCTCACAGCCAAACATTGGACTGAACACGGGGTCCAAATGGAAAAGTTAGAGAAAGGACTAAAGGAGCTAAAGGGGTTTGCAATCCCATAGGAAGAACAACAATATCAACAACCAGAGCTCCCAGAACCAAGGAGTACACATGGAGTACACATGGCTTCAGATGCATATGTAGGGGAGAATCGCCTTGTCTGGCATCAATGGGAGAAGAGGCCCTTGGTCCTGTGAAGGCTCGATGGCCCAGTGCAGGGCAATGCCAGGGTAGTGAAGTGGAAGTAGGTGGGTGGGTGGAGACGCATCCTCATAGAAGCAGAGGGTGGGGGGATGGGATAGGGGATTTCTTGGGGGCAGCAAAACTGGGAAAGGGGATAACATTTGAAATGTAAATAAAGAAAGTATATTACCCATAAAAAAATAAGAAAAAGAAACTGAGAGGGTATTGAAATCTTGAGATATGAGATCCTAGTAAAAGAAAAGGAATGTAAGTCAGAAGCCTTCGTTTGAGTGAAACTTCATTAAGGGTACTGCAAGAGCGTGAGAAAAGAAATGACATAAACAACTTGAAAAGAACTCAATAACCTTTGAGCTATGTTAAAATGAAACTATATTTGGGCAAAATGATGCCAAAGACAATCTATCCATATCATCTCACTAGAATGTTACGCTGGTTAGTTATTGTTAGTTTAACTCAAATCTAGATATACCCAGAAAGAGGAAATCTCAAATGAAGAATGAGCTCCATTATAGTGGTCTACAAGCAAAGTCTGTGGGCATTTTCTTGATTGCTGATGGTGTAAGAGGACCCAGCATACTATGAGTGATACCTTGCCAGCAGAACAAGTCATTAAGCAGTGTTCCTCCAGGGCTTTTGTTTCAGTGTCTTGTCATGAGTGCTTATCTTGCATCTTTGGATAACAGATATAACCTCTTAGCTAAAAATAATCCGCTTCCTCCTTTAGTTACTTTTGGTCACGGGACTTATCAGAGAAAAGAAAATAAACTAAAACAAATAGTAATAATACTGGCTAGACAAGGAGAGTGACTGGTAGTAGTAGTTGAATGTGAATTATGTTTGGAAGTTGCATCTTGAAGGTTTTTGAAGTAGGTTGGATATGAGATGAGAGACAAAGAGGAATACCTCTACTTTTTAATACAGATGTGCTAGACAAATGGGATGTGAATTCAATATCTAGAAAAAAGATATGTAACAAGCTAGGAGTTTATTTGGGGTTTGTTAAATTTGATGTACTTACTCAATTTTCTAGTATAGTTCCAAAATACACAGGCACACACAGAGAGAGGAGAGAGAGAGAGAGAGAGAGACAGAGAGACAGAGAGACAGAGAGACAGAGAGACAGAGACAGAGAGAAAATATGTATGTGTGTCTTAGGGTTTCTATTGCTTCAACAAAACACCAGGAACAAAAAGCAAGTTGGAGATGAACTTAAACTTCCACATTGTAGTTCATCACTGCAGGAGAAAGTACAGGAACTCAAACATGGCAGGATCCTGAAGGCAAGAGCTGATACAAAGACCATACAGGCTTGTTACTTATGGCTTGCTTCATGTGGTTTGCTCAGCCTGTTTTCTTATAGACCTAGGACTCTATGCCAAGGAATAACAGCACCATCCATAGGCTAGCATCCTCCCATTCATCACTAATTGGGAAAACATCTAACAGCTGGATTTAATGCAGGCATTTCCTTAAATGAGCTCCTTCTTCTCTGATGACTCTAGCTATGTCAAGGTGCACAAGTCTAGCTGTGTGCAGAAAACCATACAATATAGTGTGCATATGTTTTGCATTCAAAGAACAGTAATATATACATATATAAAAACTCAATATATCATCAATTTAATTTGGTAACTAACTATGAGATTAGAGAAGATATGGGGATTAGTACCCTACAATGCTAGAAAACTGAGATATGAGTATGTATCTAATGATATGTGAAAACCAGCTAATAAGGCAAAAGACAAACTTAGAGAGTGATACTCTCTGGAGAAGATTACTGGAGAAGCTGTTTGAAGTACATTAGACTGACCATTTTTGCCAAATACATCTAATAAGTCAGATATTATAAAGATTGAAAACTGGATTGGATTTGTCAGAATGGACATTAAACAAATGAAGAGTGGTGAAATGGCAATGCCAAAATGCATTTATGAAGAATACAGAATTTATAAGCATTGAGAACAGAACATTTCACAAAGAGTTATCATAAAAATATAAAACAGAGGATAAAGTATAGAGCTGAATGAAAAATAGTCAGGGGAACATCTTATGACTTGACAGTTTGGTTTTGGTTGTTCAAGGAAGAAAAAATAAGGGTTTTCATATCTGAGGGATTAACCAATGTTGGAAATAAAATAACAATACAGGAAGAAAAGACAATTGGAATGATTTAACTAGTAGGAATGAGCCCCACTCCCTGTGAGATTTTCTTCTTTCCATGTGACCATGTCTGTTGGTGTTGTCCTTGTGGAGGTCTTATTTAAGTAGAGGTGTGTTAAGATATTATGGGTGTAGTGTTCCTGATATCTCTAAAAGAACTCTCAAAATCACAATCTCACAGCAGCCATCCTGTTCTTTTGACATTTACAATCTTTCTGTCCCCATTTTGATATGTTCCCTGTGCCATGGGTGAAGGAATTTGTGTTGTAGATGGCTCACTTAGGGATGGGCACCACATATTTTTGTTCTTTGCTTTTTGATATGTTGTGATAATTGTCTATGTCTCTTGCAAAGAGAAGTATTCATATACTTAAAATCATATCTATCTGATAGATGATAACTATTATCTATTACCTATCTACCTATCATCTATATATAATCTATGTATTATCTATCATCTATCTATCCATCCATCTATCCTATCTGTCATATGTGTGTGTGTGTGTGTGTGTGCTTGCATGTGTGCAATTTACTCGAGTGGTTTACAGACTATGGTCTTGCTAGTCCAATAATAGCTGTCTCCCTCTCTACCAAAAGGTAAAGTTCCTGGTAGTTGTTCAGTCACAAGTCTATATGTCTTCCCTGGTCTTCAGTCTGTGTTGTGATCCCAAAATGAAGGTTCTAAGACCAGTTAAGGAATGCCTCGGCAGCAGGATAAACTTTCAGTGAGAATGAAAGTAAAACCTTCCTTTTTTTCTATGCCTTTTTAAGTAGAATGCTACCAGACGGTGTGACCCAGAATTAGGATGGGTTTTCTCACCTCAAATGATTCAGTCAAGCAAGTCCTCCAGAGGAGTGCCCAGCTGGTGTAGTTTTAGTTGATTCCAGATGGAGTCAAATTGACAACCAAGACTATCCAGTACACATCTACCCCGTTTGAAGTCAACACAAAATCTTATTTCCTTACTCCTGCTTAATTTCAAAATGAAACCAATAGACAGGTCATAATTCTGCCTAACATGATATAACTACCCCACTTCTGGTACCGAATTTCTGTCATACTTACTTTTCAATTGTGACAAAATGCTCTGACCAAGGCAATATATAGAAGAAGGCATTTAAATGGGTTTAAAGTTTATGGCGGTCAGAATCCATGATGACAGCAAAGGCACAGTAGCAGGAACAGCTGAGAGTGCACATCTTGATCTCAAAGGAAGATGAAGAGCAAAAGAAACACTGGGAAAAGTAGAGCTTTTTGAAACACCAAAGCCTACTCCAATGACACAGTTCCTCCATCACATCCAGGCCTCTTAATTTTTCCAAACAATGTAATCAATTGGAGTACAAGTATTCAAACACATGTACCAGTGGGAACCAGCCTTATTTAAACCATCACAGCAGGTAACTTAAAAATCTTGACAGGTGCCAAGAGGAGAGGTGGCTAAGAGGAGATAGTCATGGATTTTAAATTAAGCAGGGAGGTTAGCAGGCAACTTAGAAAAGTGGGTGTTTTCAAAGAAAGAGAAGTCCAGTGTGATAGAGAAAGTATGCTTAGGATTTTGATCAGTATCCCCCCCCCCAAAGAATAATAATAAAAGTTATGGTTTTTTAATTAGGACTCTAAAAAATTGGGTCAGCTTAGCAATAAGTATTGCCAAGCAACTGAGAGGGAGGGGCTTCTCACTAAGGAGATTATCTCACTAAGAGAACTATTATTCTTCCTATCTCCTTAGCATGTCTTCAGGTGAATTAGTCTTCCTGGGGGGGGGGGGGTTCTCTAGACAAGTGACTGGCAGGCCAGCTGGATAAAATCTTAAAGAAGAAGACAATAATATGCACCATTCTCTTTGTGACAAACAAAAATACCAAGTCTCTACTCAGAGGCAGACACAGACCTTTCAGTTCATTCTTTTGACTAAATGGAAGAAAGTTCTGCCTTAATGGGACTCAGCAAAACCCCAACGCCTCCATCTTTTCATATAGTATTTTAAATTCTGAGGAAGGGCAAAATTGTCTTTTTTATATCTAGTGTTACTAAGGAAATAGGAACCTAATCAAAGTCTGATTATGAGGGAAGGCTGTAGATCTCCAAGGCTGCTAATATCTCTTATTACTGAACAACATCTTCTCTAGAGGACCAATTATTTAGGATTGTGTAGATGCTGTTATTAAAACTTAATATCAGCTGGGTAGTTTTGTGGTTGTCATGCATAGTGAATGCCATTGGGAATTTAGAATGTTTTAGAATGCACTAACACACACACTGGTTGAAAAAGCACAGAAGGACGAACAGTTGGAAATGCTAGACAGAATTAAGGCTTTATTTACATCATTGGACTTTAGCAAATTCAATTCTCCCCATAGGAATCTGTAGGACACTAAAGCAGTTAAATAGATGATATAGGAAGGGATATTGTACAAAGAGCTTTGCAGCTGAATTCACCTTGATGTAGGCTTTTGGGAGGAACACCTGTTTTATTACTTTTTACAATTGTAAAGCATAAAGAAGTAATTATAGAATAATTCTACCAAGAGTTTAATAAAACTTATATCATTAAACAGGTTAGTACTCGTAAGATACTTTGAACTGTGTAGAACATGGAAGAACAATTTAAGCAGTTATCAAGCAGAATAACTAATGCAGAGAGGAAAGAGAGACATTGCTTTGAAATTAATATATAGACATATTTTTATTGGTTATTTTATTTACATTTCAAATGTTATCCCCTTTCCAGGTTTCCCCTCAGCAAACCCCCTATTCTATCCTCCTCCCCCTGATTCTATGAGGGTGCTCTCCTACCCACCCACCCACTCCCGCCTCACAACCCTAACATTTCCCTGCACAGAGGAATCTAGCCTTCACAGAACCAAGGGCCTCCCCTCCCACTGATGATAGATAAGGCCATCCTCTGCTACATATGCAGCTGGAGGCATGGGTCCCTCCATGTATACTCTTTGGTTGCTGTTTTAGTCCCTGGGAGTTCTGGGTGGGGGGAGTCTGGTTGGTTGATACTGTTGTTCTTCCTATGGGGTTGCAAACCCCTTAAGCTCCTTCAGTCCTTCCCCTAACTCCTCCATTGGGGTCCCCATGTTCAGTCTGATGATTGCCTTTGAGCTTCCACATCTATATTTGTCAGGATCTGGCAGCTCTCAGGAAACAGCTTTATCAGGCTCTTGTCAGCAAACACTTCTTGGCATCAGCAATAGTGTCTCGGTTTAGTGTCTACATATGGAATGGATCCCCAGGTGGGACAGTCTCTGGATGGCCTTTCCATCAGTCTCTGCTCTGCTCTTTGTTCCTGTATTTCCTTTATACAGGATCAATTCTGAGTTATATTTTTGAGATGGGTGGGTGAGCCCTGGGGTCTGTGCCTAACCTCTGAATATGGTCTCTTCCCTTCGCTGCGTATGTCAACTAATGTCATCCCATGTCCTGGGACCCTCTTGTTTTCCTATCATCTGAGACTTTCTGGTGACTACCCCCAGTTCCCCACTCCCCATTGCTACACACCTCTGTTCAAGTTCCTGACCCTCTGTATATCATCTTGTCTCCTCTCATACCTGATTCTACCCCCTTTTCCCCTCCCACTCTTCTTTTCCTCCCAAGTCCCTTCCACCATCTACCTCCTGTCATTATTTTGTTTCCCCTCCTTTTAGTCTGCCTTCTTTTTGAGCTTCATACAGTCTGTGAGTTGTATCGTGGGTATTCTGAGCTTTTTGCCTAATATCCACTGATCAGTGAGTACATACCATGTGTGTTCTTTTGTGACTGGGTTACTTCACTCAGGATGATATTTTCTAGTTTCATCCATTTGCCTGTGAATTTCATGAAGTCTTTGTTTTTAACAGCTATGTAGTACTCCATTATATAAATGCTTTGTATATGAAATTATATCTGTTGAAGTATTTAAATATGTATTTTATTTGAAAATGTAAATACTTTACTATTGACATCACTCCTACAAGCTAATCTGAACTTCAACTGAAACATTGTATTCAGAGTCATTAAAACCTTAGCATCATTTAAGTAAATTTCAGAGCATAAATTGAAGACTACTCATAATGTTTTCAGCCCCTTGGGTTTCAATGATAGAATAGCCAGCTCATATTCGACAAATTTTAATTATTGCTATTGTAAGGCTATTATGTAGATATGCTTATGTATCTATGTTTAAATTTTTAATATACATCTTTATAGAGACAGAGCTTTTTAATACTTAGAATCATTGAAACGAACTGTGCAATATATAAAGAAAACTTGTTAATTAAAGTTGTTACACTTTAGACAAGCAGTATCTTGTTGGTAAATTTGTATATTATGCCAAATGTCTTGACATATCCTATAACCTCAGTGTGTATATGTTAAAGTAGATTCTAATGTTCCACTTATCTATCAATTTTTCATATGTTTATTAAATTATTCTGCATGAATAAGTGTATATTGTAAACCTAGGATATATAAACTATGTAATTATCATTTGTTACATTATTGATCTATATTTAATAGCCACAGATGCTAGCATGCAATATCAAAATTGTATATTCCTTATCCAATATATCTGAAAAATATTAATCAATAATTCACATTTAAACAATCTTTTAATTAGATAAATTTAAGGATAATATTTTTACTTGGAAATCAGAATTCCCCTTTTAGCTTCTTAATCACATTAATAAGGAATTTAAGAACAAGCTTAAAGGGAAGTTTTAGAGCAGTGGTTTTCACCCTTCCTAATAGTTTAATAAAATTGTTCATGTTGTGGAGACTCTCAACAATCAGATCATTTCATTGCTTCTTGATAAATGCAATTTTGCTACTGTTAAGAATTATAATGTAAATATCTGATATGCAAGACATCTGATATGTGATCCAAAATGGTGTAAAGTCCCACAGGCTGAGAAATGCTATTCTAGGCCACTTTTATTTTTATTAAAAAGAAAAACCCCAAAGAAGTAGGTTGTAAATCATGGCATCTGCTTTGGAAGAGGAGAAAGAGGAGAGGCTTCTTCATTAGAGTTTAGCTAGAATGGAAGCCAGCCTTGTAGTTGGGAGGGGAGCTTTAAAGTCATTGTGTTAGGGGACGCATGCTTATAAGAGAGGAGAAAAAGAAATCTATACAGTTCTTAACAACTCAGAAAAGCAGGCAGACTGGCTATCTGCAAGCTGTGGAGACCCAGCGAATGAGATTCTGGGAAAAAAATAGACTTTATCTTCTTATGGGGATAATTATTTCTCCTACCTACATAGTATAGCTCAAGGTTGACCTGCTTTCCTGATGTTTTGGGGGTGGGGTGGGATCGAGGGGCTGGGCTGTGAGTAGGTAATTGACCTGCCCAGCTAGACTACCTGTTAAGGGAGAGATAATGACAGGTCTTTATCTAGGGAGATTCCATTCTTTACTGTAACAATACATAAAGAATTTTATCTATAAGCCTAGGGTTAATTTGTTCCTTCTTGATAGGCTGTTAAATTACAAGCTGTAAAGCCCAACTGACTCCGGTTTTGAAGACACTCCATTTTATGTGAGACCAGGGGCTAAACTCCAATTTCAGGAAGAAAACCACAAAGTCCACCTGAGCACACATGCTATGACAACCCCCATCCCACTCCATCCCTTAGCAACAGCCAGGCTACAATAGCTGGATCAAGGTCCATAGAGATAACCTAAGGCATCCTGCAGAGAATAGATAACCTGACTTTCCTGTTTGTCAGGTGGTTCTGCCCTCGTGTTTGGTTCCTGCAGATTACACCAGAAATGCAGTTTTAAAAATATTAACTTGCTGACCCATATGGAAATTCTTCAAGCTTGCTGTAAATACCCTACACCCCTAGACTCTGAGCTCTTATTCTGACTCACTGTGAAGGTGAGAGTCTGAGACACCTTGCTTGCCAGCTCATAATAAAAGATCTTTATGTTTGCTTCAGAATTGGCTCCTCAGTGGTCTTTGGGGTCCTTATGACAAAGTATATTTATCTTTCTTGAAGTTGGATATTTCATATTTAACGAATTTCAAATTAATTTACTCCCAGAATACATGATTATTTATATGATTGAATCTTGTATTAGTGGTGAAAAACACCTATCGTTTCCTAAGGAAAGGGTCATTCTCCACACTTGAATTACAAAGGAAGTTAGCCCTGCTAGTGAAACCTGCAAGTATAAACAGTGTGCAACTCATCTACTATTGAAAATAGAACAAATTCCCACATCTTCAACTAATGAAGCTTGATTCCTCCCTTAGCTCTTCACAGGCCCCTCATCCACCATCTTCATGTAGATCCAAGGATAGCTGCTCTCTGCCTTGTACAGCAAGCAAGACCTTTTGTACCCCCTTTTCCCATTCAATTTTAGATTTTGACTCATTCCTAAATTTTGCTCACCATTCTCACATTCCTTGTCTTAGCTTCTTGTATCCATGCACAGTACTAAATATATTATACTTCCTGATACATTCTTTATGTATCTGAATTTGTATGCAACATTTGTATTTCCTCACCATTTTGGGAAAGACTTCCGGTGATTATACAATTGAGGTGGGCAGAAGTCTTGGGGGGTGGGGGGTTGGATTCTACATATATAGAGTCAAAGACTTACAAATAATAAATCTTCCTCCTAATGGTATATTTTCAATATGTGTTATATGTGCCTCCTGTCATTTTTGAAAGAGAGAAATATACCAAAGTTTGAGGAAGTTGGTGAGAAATTGGTTTTGTTTTGATATGATAAAAGGTGTATAGCTTGACTTCCTTAGGTAGCCTAAAGGTTGGGGTGTGTTCTGGAAAACAGTTGTTAGTATTTTTTATTTTATTTTTTTAAGTAGGAAGGGATTTAAAAGAGGGATTGGAGAGGAAAAACTATCAGAGGGCTGAGGGAATTAAGGTCAGAGAAACCAATAGTGGATTAGTACCAAAAAAAAAAAAAAAAAGCCAAATAAGTCGAAACTATACCGATTAGGTAATAACAAATCAAAAGAATAGCCAGACATGTCTCCAGCAATCTCAGCTGTCTGCAGGTCTTGAGAGCTAGAACTGTAGGATGCAGAGAAGCCTGGTAAAGAACTCCGGTTTAAGTGTCAGAGTTCATGAGAATTCACAAGTCTTCTTACCATAATGATAGTATTGGGTTTACTTTGCTGTCCTCTTATCAATCTCACACAAGGAAAGAAATACATAGTTTCCAGTTAATCTAGCTTATACAATAAGTCATGTAAAAACTTGGAAACCATTAAACAGGAGAGTCTGATTATTGGAGGCTCAGGTAGAGGATAGGGTTACCTAGCAATTCTAAGCCTGTGGATTGTAATCCTTCTGGGGTTAAATAACCCTTTCACAGGGGTCACCTAAGCCCATCAGAAATATCAGAATTGTATACTACAACTCTGATGTAGCAAACAGTAGCAAAATTATAGTTAGGAAGCAGCAATGAAGTGATTTTATGTTTTAGGTTCACCACAACGTGTGGAACCACATGAGAGGGTTGCAGCCTTAGGAGGGATGAGAATCATTGGCATTACTCAAGAAATACCTTCGTATTCATAATTCTATTAAAATAAATCTTTTTAACTTAGAATCCAGCTATATAAGCACACCAAAGCAAATATAGGCCTACTCACAGGCATAGTTTTGAACCCTGTGTTTTTGTGACATTGGATACACGTGAACAGATTTGACAAGCTCAAGTCTAGTTTTAAAGGAAAACAGCAAGGATATATATATATATATATATATATATATATATATATATATATATAGCAATCAGTTCATGATGAATTACTATAAACTATAAAATTTCTGAGCAATAAGTCATTATCAGAATTGTATGGAACAGTCCAAACAAGTTAATGAATTGCAGAAGGGATATAAGACATCCGTGTGGGAAGAATTCTGGAAAGAATAATGAGAAGAGTCTGAATAAGAAGCCTGTCCTTCCCCAACTTTTTACCAAAGGGACTGTAACACAGAATATGCTAACAAAGTGACTGCCCAAACATGAGCTGAATAAGGATGGATGCAATAGCCGTGTCAAAGTAGATGGAGAAAAGCTTGTAAGACCTCAACCCTACACAAAGAACTGCAGGCAACTAGGGATTACTGAAAGCAGGAGAGACTGGCTTCCCCAGTTGTTTATGCTATTCCGAATGGTCAGCTCTGGAAACCTACCTATAAGTAACATTATACACATGGAGCAAGTTGTATTTGTACATATATGTACATATACACATTTGATAAAATTTAATGAGAAAAGCAGTCATGAATTTGAAAAAGAGCAAGGAAGGGTTTATGGGGGTTTTGTAGGGAGGAGATGGGAGTGAGAAATTTTGTAATTATATTATAATCTCAAAACCACTAAAGAGGTGTTTCTTTTAATTTGGGCATGCTATATTTTGTTCGTAGTCATTTGTGACCAATCATGTTTGATAAGTTGTTTGACATAGTTAAAAATAAATTTTTATTTCTAAAATGTTTTTAGAACAGGGCCACATCCTCTGGGGTTAAAACATTATGCTTGTAATGTGGTGGCAGAAAGTCTGAGATTCTTTTATTTTTCTAAATTGCTTTTATACACAGAATCAATAGCTTTCGAAACACAATCATTTTTTATGGATGGATGCATGCTAAATAGTGATTTTCTGAGTGATATTATTTTCAATCCTCATCTGACTGAGTAAAGATAAACAGCTAGACTGAAATATAGATTGCTTTATGTCATTTCTCAGAGTGAAGCAATTTACATGTAATGGTATATGGATCTTCTGAAAATGCTGTTTAAAAAATAAAAGTTGACTAACTTTGGATTTCTTCTGAACTCTCTTTTTAGAACAGGGAATTTTTGCTGGATAAATAGAGATTTTAATTTCAGAGAATATGTAAGTGGATGATACTTATTTTCTATAATATGAACATGTTCTTCCATATTATTGAATTTAAAAGAATAGACATTATTCATAATAAGTAGAAGATATGACTTTTTAAAAATAATTATTTGCAGTATCCGAAATTGCCCAAGTCCCTTGCATATGTTAGACAAGCAGCTACCATTGAACTACATCTCCAGGACAAATCTCACTAAATTAGCCAGATAGCCTTAGACTTGCTCTGCATCCTACTCATATCTCAAATTTGCCATCCTACTGCTTCATATTCCTCTGAAGGAATTATAACCCTATGCTACCCAACCCTGTGAAGAAGTCATTGTATGGTTACTGTTTAAAATATGAAGATAATGCATTTTCTATTCATTTGGAACATGGACTAATATGAATAGCCAACCTATCATGAAAATATTTATTTCAAATGTGTGTAATCACAGGCATAATGAAGCTTCTTTTAGAATAGGGTGTACATGACTACTATTTGCAGATGTCCGGTACACAGAAAGCTCAAACCTTTATGGATCTATGCATCAGCGTGAATAGATATTTGTCTTTATGAGATGTGAGCACAATTTTCCTCATGAGTTTAAGTCTTTGCTGAAGAAGTCTCTTCCTTTGACTTTTTCATCAGAGCCTCTCAGGACACCAGAGTGATTGATCCTCAGAGCAGTGACATAAACCTGAATCAATTAAGCTCCTGAAAGAGGCTGCTGTTCCCTTCTTTGCTGCTTAGAAAACTGCACCCACATCCTTCAGAACACTTCCAATTCCTCACATGTACCCTTCCCCCAAATACATGACCTTTTCTTCTTTAATTATTATAATTACATAAATATAGAAAAAGTTGGAAAGTTTGATACTGGGAGTTTAAGTGAAACAATGCTCTTTTCTAATTTAATTACTTGCTTTGATTCCTATACCAGGACATGACAGGTTAAGAAAATACCTCTATACTGAAAGGCTACAAAAGTAAATGGTTTTTTTTTTTGTTTTTGTTGTTGTTGTTGTTGTTGTTGATTTTGTTTTTATTTTCTCAGAGCTTTTTGATACAAACTAACTCCTAATAATCATTTTAAATATTTGATAATTAGCAATAAGAAATTTCGAAAGAATAGTTTGCAGATATATAAATGGTAAAGAAAGACTAAAATGATATCTTCAATATTCTCTTTTAGACACTCCATAAGACTTTAACTATTCCAAAAGTAGTTCCTCCACAGAAACAGCTCATCCAATAGAATATGTTTTTTGACACTTAATGTGGTTACAAACATTGCTAAACATTTCCATGTTATATAATTTGGGTACCTTGACAGATTAAATAAAGTTTTATTTGATTGGTTCTTTCAAGGGAAAATATTTTCAAAACAGATTGTTCATCTTGAAGAGCAGGAATATGACCCCTGTCTTCAGTGCTATAGCTTCATTTCTAGGACACTGCTTCGGTTTTTCACTGACAAGCACTATGAGCATCTCTAGGCAAGAAGAAATAGAGAGTTATGCCCAGTACTTTGGTGAATTGTATTTTATCATTGAGCTATAAAGAAAAATAATGATAGAATGAAAAATTCAAGATTCTGTTCCAAAATTCCAACTATTATAATGTACCTTTTAATTCCTTTTGCCCTATCTAGAGTAAAGAAATTACAGTTGAGTACACTGTAATTTAAGAATTCAGCATTATTATCATCCAGAATGCTAAGTTATGTTCTACAAAAAGCAAACTGATTAGAAGTCATTGTAACAAATGCTACTGGAAGTTGAAAGATGCTATTGTATTTTCAACTGATATATCAGAATGGATTGTTTGCAAAGAAAGGATTTTGAACCTATGATTTTGGAGGCTGGGAATTCAAGATTGTCCCTCCAGGAGGTAAACTTTTGTTTTAAATTGTTCTTGTTGTCTTTTGTTTAAGTGTAATCTGTGCCCAATGACTCATTTCTAATGAATATACTTTAACAGCAAATGGAAAAATACTGACTTAGCAATGGAGAAAACTAGCAGATCCTACATCAAGCAAATAACCAAAGTTAACACTGCTAATGACACATACTGACATCAGATATTAAAATTTGAGGAGGAGAATGCTTTAGCAAAATCCATTCTTCTCAGTCTAATCAAAAGAAAATATTAGATAAACCCAAGTTGAGAGAGATAGAGGGACAGGCAAGGGGCTAGGGGGTGGGGCTGGAAGCGAGGTGGGAGGGAGACTAAAAGGTGAGAGGAGACAAAAGTAGAGAGAGAACTTTGAAGTGTCTGGTTTTTTCTTAGGAGTCCTCTCCTAAGTCAGCTGGAATCAGACTCAGTGCAATAATTTCTTTTAGAGTCCTCAATGACCTCATGACCTACTATTATCTCTCCACCTCTTAAAAGTTTTATGTCACTTTAACATCACTGCTCTAGAGACCAAACCTTGAACAAATGAACCCTTTGGAGCTCATCTTTATCTAACTGTAAGAGGTGTTGATGCTGTACAGAAATTAATTCAGGATAACTTTTTTTGTGACAGAGTATGTAAGAACATAATCACTGACTTTTTCTAAAGATGCAATCCTATTTTAACACCTACTAACTCAGCAGATAAGAGTAACTATGTCTTTAGGGTTTGATTGAAAAGATGGATATGTCTGGATACTACTATGTATTGGATGTCACAAATACAGAACAAAACTGCAGCCAAACACAAAATGCCTCAGCTACTAAACCACTTTTCAGAATGTTTGTTTTTATTGATGCTTAAAATAATGTTAATGGGAAAATATTGAATGCTTCCTGAGTATACTCATTCTTCTTTGTTTTTCTTAAAATAGCATAGCTCTTTGAGACATTTTCCTGTGGACTGGGTTTATATTGACAGGAGATAGCAATTTCCCCAATAGCTGTTACTCTATCTGATTTTAATAGTTTCATCCAAACGGATCTCTAGTTTTCAACATAGAGAAATATGGCTATGACATAAAGAGGAGCTCTAGACCAAATACTTCATAGGCAATATGCAAATATCTTGTTCACCCACAATATCCCCAGGGTGTGAGGCCATGTCATGCAAGTGAGCTTGTGCTACATTTCAGTGGGCTCCAGGCCACTGTGTACATCCTTTCACTTATAAAATATCACAATGGTGTCCTTCAGGTAAACCCACATCCATTTTTAGTAAGTTATATATTACTGCCATATATTTCCTTTTTAAAAACAATTTTAGTGTATGGATATGTGTGTCGGGTTTGCTACATGTGTGCTAGTGCCCTTGGGAAGCAGAAGAAGACATTGGATCCCTTGGAACTGAACTTACAGGCAATTATAAGCCCTCTGATATGGGTGTTGGAGACTAAACTTGGATCTTTTAGAAAATTAGCAAGTACTCTTAACTACTGACCCATCTCTCCAGCCCCAACTGCCCTATATTTCCATATATAATTTTTTGTATTATACCCAAGATAAAATGAATACCAGTTAAATAATAAGCTATTCTCAATTTTAATTGTTTATCAGAACATTTACAGTAACTGAAGTTGTTATATATTTTTGAGTTTTATTTCATATTTTATGTTAAGGTGATTGGAAATTGAAGTTTTAACTTCTGATTATATTTTATTTTACTAGTTATAATACTTTCAAAATGTACTTCTTAAAGACATTCAGTTCCAAATAACAATTAAATCAGGATATCCAAATTTTCCAATTATAAAAAAAATGCAATTATCTTTGGAAATATGGGTATGAATTTTCAACATTCCTGTTCTCAAGCAGTTTTTCTTATAAGCTTAGTAGAATGCTAAAGAATTTTTATAGTTCTAAATATGCTTTAAAATTTTACTGAAATTGTCTATTTAAAATTCAATTCTCTGGTTTTATAAGGATGCAGATTTGAGAGATTTAGAAATGACTCAACTTCCTTATTCAAACTAAAATTTATTTTTAAATATTTTAAGATGATTTTTCCTTAGTGAAAGTTTCTTTTGCTGAGTCTTATTGAAAAAAATTACCTTGAAGGGAACTATTATGTTTCAAATTATAATTCTTCTTGTGAAATAAAAGAAACCAGATGGGGAAATCCACATATTACATAAGATGTCCTTATGCCATTCCACATAAAGACAACGATATAAAACAGAGACCACCTTACTGCCCGAGGTAAAACTGTGGGTGAGGAGTAAGTCTGGAAGGACACGTTGGAGCTGAGTTAGGAAGATAGAAGGGTTTGGTATGACGAGTTATTTATAGAGGCATATTCCTGAACCATGATGAGTGAAGTTAACTGTTTTATATTTGAAATATCAACAGACAAGTCCAGAACCTTAAAACAGAAAGCCAACTATAGGTCTTATGTTCATGTGTATATTGTACACAAGAGGTGGGGAGAAGAGGCTAAGTAAAGGTGGAAGTCATTGTTTTGAATGACCTCAATAAAGGTAAAAACGTAAAAGAAACAGATACAAGGGCTATTCATTATGAATTAACATCATCCATCAATGGTGTCTGTTTTGCCAACAGGGAAACCAATGAATAGTGAAGTTCAAGAAATAAGTGTAGATAACACAGCCATAATCTCATGTCAGGGAAAGGAAAATATAAATAAACACGGGTATAGGAGTGTTAACAGTATGACCTCTACTAAACATATTTAAGTATTAACATATAAATTATTATCCCACCCACCCATCTCCAAAATTTTTAACCAAGAATTTCTCCTGTCTAAAGGAAATACAGGGACAAAGAGTGGAGCAGAAACTGAAGGAAAGGCTATCCAGAGACTGCCCTACTTGGAGATCCATTCCACATGTGGCCACCAAACCTAGACACTATTGCTGATGCCAAGAAATGCTTGCTGACAGGAGCCTGATATAGCTGTCCCCTGAGAGGCTCTGCCAGATCTTGACCAATACAGATGTGGATGTACACAGCCAACCATTGGACTAAGCACAGGGACTCCAATAGGGAAGTTAGGGCAAGGTAGGAGCTGAAGGGGTTTGCAACCCATATGAAGAACAACAGTATCAACCACCCAGACCCTCCAAAGTTCCCAGGGACTAAACCACCAATCAAATAGTACACAGGGGGTACCCATGGCTCCAGCTAGATATGTAGCAGAGGATTGCCTTATTTGACATCACTGGGTGGGGAGCACCTTGGTCCAATGGAGGCCTGATGACCCAGGATAGGGGCACATTAGGTCATTGAGGCAGGAGTGGTTGGGTGGTGGGGGAGCACCTTTATAGAGGTAGGGAGAGGGAGGAGGGGATAGTGGGCTTGTGGATGGGAACTGGGAAGTGGAATACCACTTGAAATTTAAATAAATAAAATAACCAATGAAAAATAAGTAAGTTGTATAAATACATGAGAGAGTACACATATAAGTCTTCTATTCCTATCTACATAGAGGCCGTGCCCTATCACAGCATACCTGATGACCTTATTAATAAGAATGATCATTTTATAATATCAGGAAGATATTAGTTTCAAGAAAAATAGATGGTTCTATGTATGGAGAAGACAGAACACAAGATGAGGATGAGATCATGGTACATTTAAAGAGAACAAAATCCAAATTAAAGAAAGAAATTCTATGGCTAAAGCTTGAAAAGTTAACCAATGAAATAAATGAGGATATGGCACTAGCCCCCTAAATAAATAAATATCCATAGATTAAGGTCATTATAAATGTCCTTAGACTAATATAGTTTTAAATAATGTATAGAACAAAGTAGAGAAGTGGTATGTTTCCTTCAAAAATCCAAATAATGAGTATAGAAGAAACAAAAGAAAAAAATAATTAGAGAAAACTATAGTGCTGATTGCTCTACCCTGGCAAGATCTATGAGTAGGTTCAAAAACCAATGGATAAAAAATTTAGAATAAAAATGTTTATATAGCCACAAAGTGAGCCTCTCTAATTTTATTATCATGATGGTTTTAATACAGTCCCATAAATTACGTTGCCACTCTCTCTTCAAGATGTGAAGTCTAATTTCTTCCCTTTAAGTTTGAGTAGGATCAAGTTAGTTACTCCTAATGAGTATAGTTAGAAAAATGGAAAATAGAATTTTTATTGGAAGTCGCATGGACTCCTGTGACCAACAATAAGAAGTTTCCCATGTCTAACAGCTGATCTATGTGTTTTTGGTTGAGTGGGGACCATTGTCACACTAACCGGATAATTTCAATTGAATGATATATACATTTATATGTACACACACACACACACACACACATATATATATATATATATATATATATATATATATGTTTAAGTAGTTATCAATTAATATAATTTCTGTGGGTTTTCAATCATTTTTATTCCTTTTCATTCCCTCCACATAAGAGGGAATTCATGACTACACTGTAAAATTAATGATCTATTGATGGTTATTAAGGCCATGGAACACAGAGGAAGACCAACTCCTGGCAGTTTCCTAAGCTGGTATGATTCCTAATTGCATTCTAAATACCTATTTTTATATACACATATACACATGTAGCTCTCACCTACAATCACAGAAGTTTCTTTTTGCAGTAGATAGAGACCATTACAGAAAGCCATAATTGAGCACAATGCACAGATTAACTGACATATGCCCACCCCCATTAACACATTTATGGCACTAACCTTGAACTTAAAGCTCAGGAAACATTACAGAAAAAGGACAGAGCAACAAAGATTGCCAGAGGACCAGGATATCTGACATGAGATAGTGCCTTTTAAAAAATAAAAATGACCATAAATTGGGTGTACTGGCTAGTTTTGTGTGTCAACTTGACACAAGCTGGAGTTATCACAGAAAGGAGCTTCAGTTGAGAAAATGCCTCCATGAGATCCAGGTGTAAGGCATTTTCTCAATTAGTGATCAAGGGTTGAGGGCCCCTTGTGGGTGGTACCATCTGTGGGCTAGTAGTCTTGGGTTCTATAAGAAAGCAGGCTGAGCAAGCCAGGAGCAAGCAAGCCAGTAAGGAACATTCCTCCATGACCTCTGCATCAGCTCCTGATTCCTGACCTGCTTGAGTTCCAGTCCTGACTTCCTTTCATGATGAACAGCAATTGGAAGTGTAAGCTCAATAAACCTTTTCCTCTCCAACTTGCATCTTGGTCATGATGTTTGTGCAGGAATAGAAACCCTGACTAAAACAATTGGGCATGTGTAAGAAAGAGGAGGATTTAAATACTTAAATGGACTTGGAAGGAAGGATATGAGAAAAATACTATGAGTAGAATAACACATATTATATGCTTCCTTTCACAGGTAGCATCTAGATGAGATGTATATTTAAATATATATGTCTATAAAAATATATGTTGTGAAATTATAAAGAAAATTGTGAAAAGAGAAGAGAAAAGTCTAAAAGGACCAGAAAGAGAGATATCAGGTGACTAACCCGTAGGAAGCTTGGTTCTGAAAACTGACTAGCAGCCATGACAGAATAAAGAAAAACCAGACACACATGCACACATCTACAGAAAATCGGCTCTCAAGGGTGCTGTGCATGCTTTGATGAAATCACAGCAACTGTACAACAACTGGGAACCTCCACATCTCCATTGTATGCAGCACAAGGGGAAGATTTATCTAGTCTCCTCTGTACCCAGTTTCTGTAAGCCAGCAGTCTCTGGCTGTGAGCATATGAGAGGAAGATGAATTTATTAGGTTTTGTACACACTGGTTAATGTTTCATACATGCTTATACTTGCACATACTATCAATAGTCTCACTTGGACCAGAGAAAAGTTTTGCTTTCTTTCTGTTGAGATGCTAGAGCTGAGGAGGTGGGGGATTATGGAGGTGTGGGTGGGACAGGATTTGTTAATTTTCCATAGGTCTGAGGCATAGCAGTGCTCATGTCAAAACAACACATTTACAGGGATTTGAGCCCTATCTTCTAAAGTATGTATATATTTAGAAGTGCTAGCAACAGCAAGTAATACCGTCTGAATGAAGTTTCAAGTGCTGGTGACTTGATTCTTTAACGTAGTGGTATTGTGATGTGAACCACCTTCATCTTATCATTTTAAAAATGATTTTATTTTTTGACAATTTTGTTACATACATATAAAACATTCTGGGGACAATTATTACCCTTCCTTTTATTATACTTCTACTCCCAAACAAATGTTTCCTCCTACCAACAAAAGACTCATGTGTTTTTGTTTTGTAACCCACTGAGTGTAAACAAGTCCATTTTCATAAACATGGATATATAATTTTCCACTAGCACACAGTTAACTCATAAGTGGCTTTACCACTGAAGGAAACGATTGTCTCTCTCTCCCTATTGCCCTCATCTCTCCAGTGAAAAGTCAGGCTCGATGAACTCCTCCTCCTTTTATGACAGAATGTAGACAGCTCCAGTCTTCTGAAGGCCTGGTGCAGTTACCTATAGTAGCTGTGATGTTGAGTGCAATGGCCACATTATGCTTAGAAGCCAGTGTTCATGACCTATCTCCACACTGTCTGCTTTTACATTCACTTTATCCCTCTTCCATGATGAGTCCTGAGTCATGAAAGGGATTATAAGAATGTTCTGTTGAGGAGGCTGAGCATGTAACATTCACTCTTTGTGGGATGACAAGAAAAGGGGGAAAGAATCACACACACACACACACACACACACACACACACATTAACACATTGGATGGATGGATCAAATTTCCAACAACTTTACTTTTTCTCCCATAGCTTATATATCCCAACAAAATCTTTCAAATAGTTCAAAAATCACAATGTGGATGCATTCTACTTTTTATTAAGTGATTGATTACAGTGAGTATACATAGAAAAACATGTTCCCGAATATCCTTACATAAATAAACATTATACAGTATGGGTAAAAAAATTATTCCCAAGAACCCACATGCATTCATAACTAATCAAGGTAATTTTCTGAGCCAGTTTCTCTTACTGGCAGGCTGCAATTTGTGGTTACAAAGAAAGGATCAATTATTTTATTATTATCTTAAAAAGTAATCTTATAGAAAATACTTAAGAGAATCACAAATCTCAACTATTACATAAAAAACCAATCAGTCATTTCTACTTTAAATCTTCAGGGTTTACATCTCCTCATTAACAATTTTTTATTAAATCATTTCAGGAATCTAAGGGCAAAAATGAGTACAAGAAATTAACCATCACCTTGACCACCAGATCAGCCTTAGCATGAAAGGCACATAAGTTGGTACCAGTTATGCTACCATTGTTCTTGTTCCCCAACCTTAAAATAAAATAAAACCACTTGCTCGTTAACAATTTGAACTCTAGACTGTTCCCTAAGATTTTCTAAGTCAAAACCACTCACAAAAATATCTTAATCTGATTTTACTAACAATCTTCTCCAAATTCTTTCTAAGGATGATGGTCATTGCTCACAATCGACATCTTTAAATTCTTTTTGAGGGTGGTGGATGAATCATTAACCTGCTCTAGCATCAATGCTTGAAAGTGAACAATAGCTATTATTGTGTCAATGATACTGCCCAGTGAGGGCAGGAAGCCCTCTTAGAGTTTTCACATAACTCATAAATTATGAGTGACATGGTGACTGTGAAGACACCAAGCAGAACGATGCCCCATAACAGCACGATGTTCTCAGGGCTTTGCCTCTCTGAAGGATACCCTCAGTGCTAATCACTGGGCTGTATTTTATGAGTTCTAAAGCTGTTTTGCTGTTCCTCTTACACAGCCCTCAACATTTGACCTCCCATGAATTTCTTCATTAACTGCCATTGACCAAAATTTTAAATAAATAAATAAATAAACAAACAAATACCCCCTTCCCAATGACAACAGCAAAAACACAATAACAACAACACTGCCAGCTCATGCCTGGTTGCAGCAGGAAACATTAAGACACCACCACAGACTGAGCACAGCCTTCCCTGCTCAGGGCATGACAGGGAAGTAGTTGGTGGAGTGATAGGAGCAGAAGAGAAGCAGAGGACTTTGTGCGCTCTAAGGAGAGGTACAATAGGAGAAGCAAAGGCCATGCTGTTCTTGCTCCTTGGGAGATGTTGGATTTCATTGACTATGAATGGAGCCATTGACCATCAAGTGCCAATGAGCCTGTGCCTTCATCCTTTGAGAGAGCTACTCACTGTGTGAGCTTCTTTGACTCTCAGAACTGCATCCTAGCCCATGAAGAAGAGTGGAGAACCACTACTAACTCAATGTGTTCTACTGTGTTTACTTCTAATCACTGGCCTATTTGCTAATCTCTTTAGTTGGTTGTGGTGGTGGTTAAACCGTGTGACTGGACAGCTCTATGCTGAACTACAATTTTTCTGTACTGTGTTTAACTTTGGCCAGAGATTTCTTTCCTTTGGAATCTTTGGGTTGCACAAGCATTTGACCACACTACCTTTGAAAAGATATAATGGAGAGATGGGAGAGACAGAGAAGCAGAACAGTTTGTACACTATGAAGAGAGGTAGAACTGGAGACACTAGGATGGTAAGGAACAGCCTTATATATGTAGTCTGGGCTTCTACTTTAGGCCACAGTGAAATCTGGGCTAGTGCTGCCACGAAGGGCCAGATTTGGATCCATGGTCCTGACCAGCAGTGTAGCTGTCTGGCAGCCATGGATGAACTGGGTCTACCTGAAAGGGAGGCTGGAAATGAAAAAAGGGACAGGGTGCCAGAGAAGAATGAGGCCAAGACAAACATTTCTGATCAAGGCTTGAAGTTTATTATTCTGTACTGCTTATAAAGGGAAAGCCCAAAGACTCAATCCTTTGTTTCAGCAAGCTCAGCAAGTGGTCAAGTCCTCAAGGCTCCTGTAGGAAATGCAAATGCAGAGAGGCCAGACTAGCTCCAGCCAGGTTGTTTGTCCTACTCAAGGCTGGGGGAAGGGCACACAGCAGTGGTCTGTGTCTATGACCTTTCTACCATGAAAGGATGTGTATACAGTTCTGGTCTGGGCTTCTGCCTATGTCCATGTAAATATCTGAGGTCTGAGCAAGACTGGTCATTGCAACTTTGCTTGGGCAGCACAGTAAAACTGGCCTTGTTGGTGGGGCATCAGTGAGCCAGCTTGAGGAGACCTGGCCCAGACCCTCACACTTCCTTCAGTGGAATGGGTGGAGACATATACTCTCTGTAGCCCCTAAACTCCTGTAGCAGACAGAAGAGCTGTCACCACTCATTTCCTGGACAGTATGAAGCAACTGACTCCTAGGACCAGAGAGCAGAAGAGTTGGACCCATTCCTCACTTAAGCAGCATTGTAGAACTGTCTTTAGTGGCATGGGTGTTAGAGAGCTGGTGGGCAGACCAACTCAGCTACCACCCAGGTCCAAATCCAGGACTCTGAGTTAGCCCACCCCAACATCTACACCATCTATGAACTACTGGAGCATATGAAGAGGCCAGTCCTGCAGAACAAAAGCTGCAGGATCTCCATGACACAGGACAACAACAAGATATCCAATTGTAAGTGTTGCAGAAGCCAGAGTCCTAGAACCAGATCAATGACTTATTGCAATAAACATTTGCACACAAAGAAATGTGGACAAAGGGTATAGTGTATGAAACACCACATCTCCCCTGATGAGATGTTTATTTTGTTTGAGGGAAGGATGAGGTTTCAAGTGAGAAAGGTAGATATAGAGGGTGAGTAGGATTGAGAAGGGTGTGAGTAGAATTGGGGTGCATGATGTGAAATTCACAAAGAGTATATATATAATTCTTTTACCAAATTTGGGAGTTTGGGAGTGTAAACTCTTGAGTACAATCATAAATATTTAGAAGGCAGTTTGACAAATATCCACTTAGCAAAGCAGAAGCAGAAGGAATAGTATAGATTAGGGTGTATCTTTAACCAGGTCCACAGTATCAGGTATTTCTCCATATTGTTGAGCAGCCCTCAGATGCAGTAAAAATGCAGTTGGTTACTCCCATAATGGTCATGTCAAGATTACACCAGTAGGCACATCTTGCCTAGCAAATTGGTATTATAGCATGTAAAGTCTATAGCTGGCTTTTTCTTCCTGAATACTAATCCTGTGGCAGTGTAACAAAAAGAAGGAATCTTTTAGCTCAGTTCTAGCATAATTGTTCTATATCTTATATCCAAAATATTGTCTTCAGCTTTAGGGTCTTATTTGCTAGTTCAGTTGAGAAAGCAATAGCAATAGCAGCAATCAATATTTGGTGGTGGGTGGACTCTCTTAGATTTCTTGGCCAACAATTCATAGAGAAGTTATCATTTAATAACCTGTAGCTTCTGGGGTAAATATTGTCCATACATTCAGGGTAAAGAGGTGATTTCTTTAAGAGATGGTTAGGTAGGTAAAAGAAACTGATTCTTTTCTTAGAAAAATGACTCATTGCTTTTTTTATGGCACTGAATTGATCACAAGAACAGGTGTTAAAGTAATTTTGTTTTCTTTAACTCACTCTCCTGCCTTGTTTTTGTCACATGGCCCCTCTTGCATATACTCTGGCGATGTAAAACCTCCTCTATATATGGTATAGCCTATATTATGGTATAGCCATAGAAGCATGAGCCAAATAAACTTGTTTTACATATACATTATTCCATAGTAAGTACTTTATTAAAGGAGCACAAAATGGACTGAGATGGAGGAATTGAACACAGCTAAAGGAAGGCATGCTTTCCTTCCTTTAGCTGAGTGAGTGGTAGAGTCACATCTACTAACTTCAAAATCTACATTTGTAATGTTGTCTGTACTGTCTTTGTAAGGTTGCCTCAGTAAGGCATTCCCAGAACCATGAGTCTGACAACTTGAAATTAATTGTTGGTTTTACTTTTGTGTCACCTGAGTCACTTGATGCTGTACATTACCATGTTTACCTGCATTCTATTGCAATTTATAATCTCTGAGTCTTCAGCCTAGCATCAAAAAAATATTCTTTATGTAAACTGTGAAAAGTGGTGAGCTTAGTTCTAAGGTTCCTAGTGTTGTAGCCATTGAATTTATAAATTATTGGATGAAGGGTTTCTAGTCACTGTCCTGTCTAGACCAGGTTCAGGGCTTGGACGTTTGTCAGTCTTTTTTTATCTTAAACCTGACTGGTAATATTTATTGTACATTATTTAACCACTTTCCTATAAGGAATAGAAGGAATTCAAAGAAAGTAAAATGTGGTACTTTAGAGTAGTACTGTCAAATCATATGCAAATGGTAATATTATAACGTCTTTCTAATTTATAACTGCTTGATATCCTTTAGTTGTCTTATTGTTTTGGCTAGAACTTTCAGCTCTTTCTACCTTGTGAGTGCTTTTGCATGAATTCCACTGATCACCATGTCTGTTTCTGTACCAATACCGTGCAGTTTTTATCACCATTGCTCTGTAGTACAGCTTGAAGTTAGGGATGGTGATTCCTACAGAAGTTCCTTTATGATTCAAGATTGTTTTGTTTATCCTTTTTTTTTTTTTCCTATATGAAGTTGAGAATTGCTCATTCGAGGTCTACAAAATATTTGATGGGGATTGCATTGAATCTGTAGGTTGCTTTTGGTAAGATGACCATTTTCACTATGTTAATTCTGCCTATCCATAAGCATAGGAGATCTTTCCATTTTCTTCAATTTCTCTCTTCAGGGACTTGAAGTTCTTGTCATACAGATCTTTCACTTGTTTGGTGAGAGTTACACCAAGATACTTTATATTATTTTTGGATATTGTAAACGGCCATTTTGCTAAAGTTCTTTATCAGCTGTAGGAGTTCTCTGGTAGAATTGTTGGTGCTGCTTATGAATAATATATCACCCACAAATAGATACTTTGAATTCTTCTTTTCCGATTTACATACCCTTAATCTCCTTTACTAGTCTTACTGCTCTGGCTAAAAATACAAGAACTATAATGAATAGATAGGGAGAGAGTGGGCAGCCTTGTCTTGTCCCAGGTTTTTAATGGAATTGCTTTAAGTTTCACTCCATTTAGCTTTATGTTGGCTATTGGCTTGCTGTATATTGCTTTGATTATATTTAGGTATTTGCATTATATCTTTGATCTCTCTAATACTTTTAACATGACAGGGTGTTGGATTTTGTCAAAGGCTTTTTCAGCATCTAATAAGATGATCATGTGATATTTTTCTTTCAGTTTATTCATATGGTGGAATACATTGATGGATTTTCATATATTGAACCATCCTTGCATCTCTGGGATGAAGCCTACTTGATCATGATGGATGATATTTTTGATGTGTTCCTGGATTTGGTTTGAGAATATTTTATTGGATATTTTTGCATCAATGTTCTTAAGAGAAATCAGTCTGAAGTTGTCTTTCTTTGTTGAGTCATTGTGTGGTTTACGAATCAGGGTAACTGTAGCCTCATAGAATGAATTAGGCAGTGTTCCTTCTGTTTCTGTTCTGTGGAAAATTTGAGGAATATTCATATGAGTTCTTCTTTAAATGTCTGACAGAATCCTGCTCTAAAAGCATCTGGCCCTAAGCTTTCCTTTTGGTTTGGGAGAATTTTAATGACTGCTTCTATTTCCTTAGGGGTTTTAGGACTATGTAGATAGTTCATCTGATCTTGATTTATTGTTAGTAAGTGGTTTCTGTCTAGAAAACTATCCATTTCATTTAGAATTTCCAGTTTTGTGGAGTATAGGCTTTTGAAGTAAGACTGATTCTTTGAATTTCCTCAGTGCCTGTTGTGATGTCTCTTTTTTCCTTTCTGATTCTGTTAATTTGGGAACTGCCTTTCTGCCTTTTAATTAACTTTGCTAAAGGTTTGTCTATCTTGTTGATTTTATGAAAGAACCAGCTCTTGGTTTTGTTGATCCTTTAGATTGCTCTCTTTGCTTCTAATTGATTGATTTCAACCCTGAGTTTGATTATTTCATGCCATCTACTATCTTGGGTGTTTGCTGCTTCTGCTTGTTCTTGTTCTTCTTGTTCTTGTTCTTGCCTTGTTATTTTTCTTGTTCTTGTTCTTGTTCTTGTTCTTGTTCTTGTTCTTGTTCTTGTTCTTCTTCTTCTTCTTGTTCTTCTTCTTCTTCTTGTTCTTCTTCTTCTTCTTGTTCTTCTTCTTCTTGTTGTTCTTCTTCTTCTTGTTGTTCTTCTTCTTCTTGTTCTTCTTCTTCTTCTTGTTCTTCTTCTCCTCCTCCTCCTCCTCCTCCTCCTCCTCTTCTTCTTCTTCTTCTTGTTCTTCTTTTCTTGTCATCGTTGTTGTTGTTGTTCTTCTTGTTCTTGTTCTTCTTGTTCTTTTTTTTTTCTGTCTTGCTCTTCTTGTTGTTGTTCCTCTTCCTCCTTCTCCCCCTCCTCCTCCTCCTCCTCTTCTTCTTCTTGTTTGTTTTTGTTTTTTAGAGCTTTCAGAAGTACTTTTAAACTGTTAGTATGAGAACTCTCTAATTTCTTTATGAAGGCACTTAATGCTATGACTTTTCCTCTTAGCACTGCTTTCATTGTGTCTCATAAGTTTGGATATGTTGTGCCTTTCTTTTCATTGGAATTGTACAGTCTTTAATTTCTTCCTTTATTTCTTCCTTGACTCAGTGATCATTGACCAGAGTATTGTTCAGTTTCTATAAGTATCTAGGCTCTCTATTGTTTCTGTTGTTGTTGAAGTCCAGCTTTAATCCATGGTGGTCTGATAGGATAAAAGGAGTTATTTTAATATTCTTGTATCTGTTGAAGTTTGCTTTGTGACTAAGCATATGGTCAATTTTGGAGAAGATTCCATGCGGTGCTGAGAAAAGAAAAGGTATAATCTTTTGTGTTTGGGTGAAATATTCTTTAGGTATCTGTTAGGTTCATTTTATCCATAACCCCTGTTAATTTCATTAGTTCTATGTTTAATTTCTACCTCAATGACCTGTCAATTGATGAGAGTGGAGTTTAGATGTCTCCCATGATTAGTATGTGGGGTTCTCTGTGTAATTTAACCTTTAATAATGCTTGTTTTATTAATGCTTAAGTCGTTGTACTTGGAGCATAGACTTTCAGAATTGAGATGTCTTCTTGGTGAATGTTTCCTATAATTAATATGAAGGGTCCTTCTGCATGTCTTTCGATTACTTTTGCTTGAAAGCCTATTTTATTATATAGTAAAATGGCAACTTCGGGTTGTTTCTTGCGTCCATTTGCTTGGGAAACCTTTTTTAGCCTTTCACTCTGAAGTAATTTCCATCTTTGTTGCTGAGGTGTGTTCTTATATGCAGCAGAATGTTGATTCATTCCAATCACTTATGTCTTTTGGGGGAAATTAAGACTATTGCTGTTGAGAGAAATTAATGGCCAATGATTGTTAGTTCCTGCTATTTTGGTGGTGGTGATGGTTCTCTCTCTCTTTCTCTTTCTCTCTCTCTCTCTCTCTCTCTCTCTCTCTCTCTCTCTCTGTGTGTGTGTGTGTTGTGTGTTGTGTTTCTTTTGGTTTTGCTGTTGTGAAATTATCAATTTCTTGTGTTTTCTTAGGTGTAGTTACCTTCCTTGTGTTGGAGTTTTCCTCCTAGTATCTTCTGTAGAGTTGGATTAGTGGAAATATATTGTTTAAATTAGGCTTTCTCATGCAATTTCTTGTTTTCTCCATCTATGGTGATTAAAGTCTAAGCTGGCATCAGTGATCTCTTAGAGACTGTAAGACATTTACTCAGGCTCTTCTGGCTTCAAAGTCCCTGTGGAGAAGTCTTGTGTAATTCTAACAGGTCTGTCTTGATATGTGACTTTAGCTTTATTTCTTGTGCTTTTAATATTCTTTCTTCTGTAGATTTAGTGTGTTGATTATTAGATGGTGGGAAGATTTTCTTTTTTGGCCCACTCTATTTATAAGCTTCTTGTACATTTATAGGCATCACTTTAGGTTAGGAAAATGTTGTTCTATGATTTTGTTGAAGATATTTTCTAGGCTTTTATTTGAGAGTCGTCTCCTTCTTCTATTCCTATTATTCTTAGGTTTGGACTTTTAGTAGTGTCCAAGATTTCCTGGATGTTTTGTGTTCGAAAGTTTTTAGCTTTAGCATTTCTTTGACCAGTGTATTGATTTCTTATATTGTATCTTATATGGCTCAGATCCTCTCTTCTATATCTTGTATTTTGTTGATGATGCTTGTGTTTGTAGTTTCTGATCTCTTTCCTAGGTTTTCTGTTGCAGTTTGTGTTCTTTTTATTGTTTCTATTTCCATTTTTAGGTTTTGAACAGCTTTGTTCATTTCTTTTACCTGTTTGACTGTATTTTCCTGTATTTCTTTATATTTATTTATTTTCTATTTAAGGGTCTCTACTTGTTTGCATTTTCTTTAAGGGATTTACTCATTTCCTCATTAAAGGTCTCTATCATTTTCATAAGATTAGATACAAGGCAATTTTCCTGTGATTCCAGTGTGTTAGGATATCCAGGGCTTTCTGTTCTAGAATAAGTGGGTTCTTCTGGTGCCATATTACACTGTCTTTTATTGACTGTGTTCTTAAGCTGGTTTTAGACATATGTTTGTCCCTACTCTTGGTAGTCCCTGATGGGAGAAGACCTCTGGGGCTAAAGGCAGAGCTGGTAGTCCTTGATGTAAGTAGATCTCTGGGATTACAGGTAGAGTTGGTAGTGGCAGACCTCTGTCTTGACCAGCAGCAAGCCTCCAAGGATGCAGGCAGAGTTGTAACCCAAGAAATGGATTGCAGAGGGGACAGAACATGTTTTCCTAGAGGGGCAGCAGAGAGAGAATTGAGCTAGTGTGTTACCTGGTGATCCTTGATAGTTACATTCAGGCTTTTGGAATTGTGGTTAGAGGTATGGACCAGAAGATAGGGTGCAGAGGGAATGGGCAGACCTCACAGCTGCTGGGCTTGCTGAGGACCCAGCAGGCAGGGGTTTGGGGATTAGGGATTTCACCTGGTTGCCCCTGGCAGCTGTATGCCTCCAGGGATTCAAGCAGACCTTTGACCTGGGGAAATAAATTGCAGGAGTGGCAGAGAGGAGTTCACCACTGCTGGGTTTGACCAAAGGGGTCAGCAGGCAGGAAATTGGGATAGAGGTTTTATTTGATGATGGCTGCAGGCTTTTGGAATTGTGGTTAGAGGTGTGGACCAGACAAGAAGATGATGTGGGGAGAGAACAGCCAGAAACATTTTTCCCCAAGGGTCTTTTATTTTTTGTGATATGAGATAGTGGTTGCTAATATGAAGAGCTTGATAAGCATCTCAGCCCATTCAAAAATTCTTGGCCTAAAATATCAGGAGTCAGAATAGAAGATAATCAACTGCAGGCTCAGCTGTTTATGTTTATTGGGGAAATTGACACACATCGACAAGCACTTTCCTGATGGTTTATTCTTGATAAATAGCATCATGTGTTAAATGATGTTTGAGTATTCACAGACGACTGAGCTAGATCTATTTTTATGCTTGGAAGCTTTCTAGTTGTCTATATAACCAAATACTGTAATTGTGGTACTATATTAAAAATAACTGTCTTGAACACATCGGATAGTTTTTCTCATACAAACTTGTCATCTGAGTATTTTCAGAAATAAATTTGAATAGCCATATGTATGGAAATTAAGAAGGTAATAGTTATGCATATGGGCACAGAAAATTCAATCTATCAGTGCAATGTCTAGACAGCATTCAAAGTATATTTTGAATGTCTTGGCTTTTTATTGTATACAAATCTTTAGGTTTTGATTGTGTGCTCTGTATGTTAACATCATGAGAAATTAAAAACTCTGCTAATTTATAAGCACTATATGTATAGAAGTATTTCTTTTGTCAGGTCTTCCCTTTCCTCTGAGCTATGATTATATTAATGTACCACTTCTGTGACAAATGTTATTGTTTTAAATCATAGCAACATAGTCATCTCTCAGTGTTTGCATTTGTCAAATAAAATGCATTTGAACAAACCTATAGATACTGGAACTATTGGATGATAATAATTAATTTTATAATATGAAATATTTTCACTTTGATTAATTTTAAGTTAGATGAGAGTCAATGGATTTCATTATGGAATTTTCATGAATTATTGTTATAAATCTTCCTCTACAACATACAGCTCTATAACTTCTTCTCAACCCTGATACCCTTCTTACTGATCCACTTCACCCCTCCCTCTAAAAGCTTATTTTTCATGTCTCAGGTAATCACAACTTCCACTTTTGTTCTTCTCTCCATGAAGATCTCTTTTCTTCCTTTTATTAGCTTATATATAGGTTCATGAGCTCTATTGTCCCACCAAACTAACAAAACATGATATGTCTTTCTGAATCTGGCTTGCTTCATTTAACATAATGATCTCCATATCATCCATTTTTCTTCAAATGACATTATTCATTTCCTCCAAGGCTAAATAAAATTATACTGTATACATGAACCACATTTTCCTTATTCATTCATCTTTCATTGGGCATCTAGTCTGATTGCATTTCATAGGTATTTTTCATAGTTCATCAAAATACATAGATGTGTAAGCATGTCTTAACAGAACTTTGGGCATAAAATATGGAGTGGTATATCTAGGTCTTTAATGTTTGAGAAATCTTCATGCTGACTTCCAAGTGGCTGTACAACTTTCTGTTCTCACTGGTAGTGAACACAGCTTCATCCCCAACATCTTCCCTAGCCTTTGTTGTCATTTCATTTTAAAATGTCATTCTTCTCTTTATATATATCTCCTCAAAGAAATACTTTTAAAATATCCTTGCAATCTTCAACTGTCTGAGAGTTCTGGTCTAAGCATGTTTTTTGAGAGCCTGTTGAATAGGCATACTGCTATGGCACAATGGGTATAGACACTTGTGCCAAGCCTTAGATTGTTCCTCAGAACCTACATGGAACCAGCAGCCTAAGCTGTCTTCTAAGTTTCATATGTGTACCATGACATGTGTGTGCACATGCACACATTACACACACACACACACACACACACACACCATAAAAATACACAAAAATAAGAATCTAATGAGTAATAGTTTGAATGGTCTTCAAAGGTCCATAGTGGGTGGCACTATCAGGTGGCATGGCCTTGTTGGAAGAAGGATGTCACTCTGAAGGCAGGCTTTGAGGTCTCATATACTCAAGCTATGCCCATTATGGTTCACATTCTTTTGCTGCTGTGGGTTATGATGTAGAATTCTCAGCTCATTTTCTAGCTTCATGTCTGCCTGTACGTCATGCTTAATGCTATAAGAAAACTGAATTGGAACGCTGAGAGTGTAAGCCAGCCCCAATTAAATGTTTTACTTTATAAGAGTTGCCATGTTCATGATTTCTATTCACAGCAATAGAAACCCTAACAAACAGGTTGGTAGCAAGAACTGGGTTATCTCTTTGATAGGCCTGACCATGCTTTTGTTTGGAGGAATGTAGACTTTGGAACTTTGGGTTAAAAAGGCAGTTGGACACTTTAAGTGGGGCTTAATGGGCTGCGTTTAAAAGTGTGGTAGTACACACTTTTACTCCCAGCACATGGAAGGCAGAGTCTGGTACATCTTTAAGTTTGAGGCCAGCCTAGTCTACAGAATGAGTTCCAGGACAGTCAGTGTTTACCTTAGCCAGTGAAGGCAACCTTCAAAGCCAGAAAGCAGGTAAAGATATAACTGAACAAGGTGTCATTTTCCAGCCCCAGGAAGCAGCAGAACTTGGTGGCTTCAGCCATAAGGTTCTGACTTTGGATAGAAGGATAGAAGAAAAGGGTATGGAATTTCCTTCTGAGACTAAAAATGCTGCTCAGGCCAGGTATATGGCGGAGGTATCGCTGCATGGAAGCCCAGGGAGGCCATTTAATGAAGCTGTGATGATGAGGCCTAGCTGGAGATACCAAAATGTTGATGATGCCAGTGTGCTTTGGGAGACCTACTAAGGTGAGCTGCAAATGGGCAGTAGAATCAGCCCAAGAGGGAGAAGTGTAGTTCATTCAACAAAGCTGGAAGAAATTGGTGATCTGAACATAGACATTGATATGCATAGTTTGGAGTTTTTGTTTTGCTTTGGTTTAGTTTTTCCTCACTATGTTCCCTTTAGGAATGATAATGCATATCCTTTACCATTGTAGGTTGGAAGTATGTAATCTGCTTTTTCAGTTTGATTTTATAGAGAATTACAGTTAAGAGATTGAATGAATCTCAGAAGATATTTTGTGCTTCAGACTTTTAAATAAGGTTGAGATTGTTATAGACTACAGGGACTTTTGAACTCGGACTGAATGCAATTTCCATTATGGTATGGCTATAAACCTATTGGGGTCAGAGAGTGGAATGTGGTGATTTGAAGAATAGCCATCATTAGTCCATAGGGTGCAGCACTATTAGGAGGCGTGGCCTTGTTGCAGTAGGTGTGGCCTTGGCATTATTGGAGAAAAATGTCAATGTCCAGTCAGATTTTGAAATCTTATATGTTCAAGCTAGGCTTAGTGTGACAGTCCCCTTCTGCTGCCTGCAGATCAAGATATAGAACTCTCAGCTTCTTCGCCAGCACCATGTGTGCTTGCATACGCCCATGCTTCCTACATGATGATAATGGACTAAACCTCTGAAAGTGTAAACTCTCCCAAATTAAATGTTTTCTTTTATAAGAGTTGTCATGGTATTAGTATCTAACTGAGACACTTTGGATATCAACGTATACATTTATTAATATATTTTTCTTTTGAAAATCTATATTTTGTTTATTTTATTCTATGAATGTTTTTCTCTCTTGTGTAAGTTTGTTTGCCAAGTGTCTATCTGGTCCCTGTGAGTTTCAGAAGAAGGCATTAAATCATCTGTAACAGGAGTTATAGGTAGGTATGTGTCACTGTGGGTACTAGAAATCAAATCTAGGTGTTCTGTAAGACTGATCTATCTCTCCTGACACCAATATATTTTATTGTAAGAAGGAAAGACAGCTAGGATTATTCTTCAGTACATTTAACCAACCCATTAAATCTACATGTTGAACAGTAAGTGCAGCTAAGCAAATATGTGAGAATACTCTGTCTGAATATTAAATTATCAAATGGCTTTTTGACAATTTGTCACTTAATCAATGTGTACATCAAGATTATGCCACATCTTTATTGTGGAAATAGTAGAATTTAAGTGTACAGATAACTCACATTCTCTATGCCAGTATTTGTGTCCTGTAAACCAGGATGGATACTTTTAGTAATTTTAACTATTACCCAATATCCAAGTGGAATGACTGCAAAATAGTTTAATGGCTTTTAATTTTATTTAGCAAAATTCTAAAGTGTACTTTTTCAGTACTAAAGTGGCATGACAGTAGCCACCGTCATTTTTCTTATTATGGAGTAATAATAAGAGCACTTTGAACGAAGTCAGTGAAACCGTTGGACATGTAGGCCATTTGCTACTTTCTGACAACTGAAAACTGAGACATTGAACATTTAAAAATTACATAAAGGTAAGGTAAAGGTCACTTTCCACTACAAATGCTTCACTGGAAAGGTTTCTTGTATTTAAAGCTCAGTTGGAAATGCCAACTGATTTACTGATGAATGATGGAGCACTCATTGTGATTACCACTGTGAGACTCTTACACATTAAAGAAAGCCAAGAGACAAGAAAGAAGACTGGGCAGATCATGTAACTTGCAGACTGATATCAACTAGACAAAAACCACACTATCAAGTAGTAGGGAAAATTACAAGAAAATTCTTTACATAGTTCTGCAGAGCATACTGACCTAGCATAAAGTAATAGGGCTCAATGTAATGTACATCTATTTTATTCTACAAAGTATTTGATGGCTATTTTAAATATAACAACAACTAAATTTTAATGCACACTTTCTGGAAAACTCAAAAGACAAATATTTAGTTTTTTCCAAATGGAAATTTATTTTTGTCATTCTTTTATCAAGAATGAGGAAGGCAGAAGAATATGAAACTCCTTCAATCTGTATTTTCTAGGGCTTTAGATCAACTGTTGGGTTCCTCATATCTCAATGCAATTTATGTAGTGTTCCTGGCTTATGACAAACGGGGCCTCTCCAAAGCTATTAAGATAACAGTGAAGCTCTTTATTTTAAGCTTTATATTTATTTACTGCAAAATAAAATAAAAATAAACTTGTATACTAGGAATAATGGCACCTGTCTGCAATCCCAGTATTTTGGAAGGTTGTGTCAGGAGGATCAAAAATTTAGTGCCAAATGGGTACATAGTAAGTAAGAAGCTACACATTGAGGTACTATCTCAAACAACACACACACACACACACACACACACACACACACACACATACACACAAACGCTCCATAGAAATGGGAATGGGTAAGCGTGGAAGAGGTCTAATGGGGAATACTAATAATTTTTAAGGTGGCTCTAAATCTTGCTGGAACCTTTAACAAAAACTAATTCTACAATTCTTTGTGCTATTTTCATGGAGTGTCAGAGTACAGTGACAGAGCTGAGAGTCAGTGTTTTCAGAACTCTGGTAAAATCCAAGAGTCACCATGCTGTGTGGGCTCACAGAGACTGATGCTGTAAATATGGGGTCTGCAAGGGTCTGAAGCAGGTCCTCAATGTTTATGTTGTGGTTGTTAGCTTGGTGTTTTTGTGGGTCTACTAACAGTGGGAATGGGTATGTCTTGACTCTTTTGCCTGCCCTTGGGACTTCTCTACTCCTATTGGGTTAGTTTTCCAGCCTGAAAATGAGAGATTTTGCTTTGTCTTATTGGTATTCTATGTTGTAGTATTTGGTTGCTGTCTCTTGAAGGCCTCTTATTTTCTGATAGGGGACAAAAGAGTGGACCAGAGAAAAGAGGAGGTGGGATGGAGCTGGGAAGAGAGGAGGGATTCAAAACTGTGTTTGAGATGTATTGTATGAGAGACAAAACTAGTTGAAGGTCCAAAAGAACTGGTCCCCTAGGGCCTGGACGTCCTTTGCACAGCTACAGAAATGGGCCAGGATTCTTATTGCCACTCTCTTCTTCACATAGTCTTTCAATATAGCAGCTCTGTGACCTTTCTGTATTCAAAGCAGAACAAGATTTATTTGATTTCACAGCAGGATGATTTTCGAATCTTGTGACTCATTTAGAAAGAAGAAAAGAGTTTTTATAAAAATCAACCTACAGTTGCAGTAAGGCTGTTTGGGGACACCTCTTATAACTCTTTGCTTTCCATTAAGAGGGTCTTTTTACTGATTGTAAAGTTATATTTCACATCTTCTGTCCAGATGATGCAATTGTGTTGAGAAATGCTCAAAGTGTTCAAATATTATATTCTCTGAGATGAAATTTATTCTTGCTGTAATCTAATAATGTAGGGTCACAGCTACACAGGAAGAGAGTGGTTTCTTGTTTAAATCTTGTATAAATTCAGTGAAATTATTCCTTAAGGGCTATAGAGCAAGTTAGTGACAATAAAATGAAATTCCACTTTGATGATCATTAGCAATTTTAAGTGTTATAAAACAACACCACACGTGTTCGTAAAGTCGCGATACCTCAGCAATGAGGTTGACCTGTGAAAATCCAATAGAAGAAAGGTATTGGTGGTGTTCGTGAACATGGTCCTGAGTGGCTTCCTCATTCACAGTAGTAATTCTTGGAATAGTAGCTACAGTAGCAGCAGCAACAAGAGAAATTAATGGTAAAGAAGAAACAACAATATGGCCATGCACCAGGTACAAATATGCTGTGTACTAATGTTCGTGCTTTCATTTAGTGATACGGTGTTTGTTTAACTTACAACATGAAAAACAAAAAGCAGTACCAGGTTTGAGTCACAGTGCTCACAAAAATATATTAATAAACTTACAAAGCATAGTCCTGAACAAGGAAAAAAAGAAAAATGATAAAAAGAATAAATCATATCTCAGCCCTTTACTTCCTTCTTCATGATAAAAGTTAGCATTGATGGATGTTACTTATATCTGTGATAAGTGAGTTTCCCCATGGCCTGCTAAATAAGACAGATTGAATTAACTTAGGCCAGGTTACTTAGAATGCTCTTTCTCAAAAGGAAAAACAGTCAGACAGGAGGATGAGCAGTGTGGGCTGCATGCCTCCACTCACTAGCCTGGTTTGTGATTCTACTCTCTGAATACAGAGAATGTAACAGCAAATATAGATCAGATAAGTGTCATCACTGAGATGCAGGATCAGAGAAGAAGGTTCTTCATGACTACCAATTCTCAAGGCTCATTTCTTTGCTCAATGAACAAATAGGGGGTGTTAGTTATTATATCAACAATTTATTTTAGATGCAAATTTCCTCCAAGCATGAAGCCAACAGTTTGTAAGAGTCTGAACCTACTTTACAATTGTTTCCTTTTGATATAATCTTTACTGTTGGGAGAAACCCCTTCACTCTACTACTTGATAGTTCAGATTTTACACTCAGTAAATAATTTCAGGTCTTTTTTCTGGAGGTTAAGAACCATTCTACAGGATAAATTATTTTTATAAAAGATCATTATATTATCACAATAATATAATACAAAAAAGGATTAATTTTCAATTTTTGAGTAGGCCTCAATACTTGTATATACCAATTTATCATGCCCCTTATTTCTACTTATATATAATATTAATAAAAAAGGCAATTATTTATCTTCATAATAAACAAGAAACATCTCTTATGTGTTTAACTGCAACTTGCTGATGAGTGAGTGACTGGGAAGGATATGAATATTTTTTCAGCAGATTCGTGGGTTATGGAAAAGTGGAAAGAAGCATGGCCCATATATCTAATATGGCATCAACTTCCTATTTTAATGATGCATATTTTAAGATCCAGACTCGCCTTACAAAAAAGAAGATGTAAAGAAGTTACAAAATGAAAGATAAGGGAAAATATGAGATGCTACCACCTGATAAGACACAGCATTTACAGACACGGACTTTCAGCAGCTGTGGATGACTCCCTAAGATAAGCATGGGAATGGGCCTATCAAAAGTCAGGCATATAAGGAGGAAGGCTTCAGGATCCCCAACCCTGACTGCTGAACTCTCTACTAGACATCCATTCAAGGAAAGGGGTGTTATTGCCTTTAGTTGTATTCACATTGAAGACCTCATCAGGATAATGGATAATTCCAATCCAAAGGCACACAAATGTCCTTGGCTAAAGTAAAGAGGTCACAAAACCAAACCAAAGTCATGAATCTGGGAAAGGAGCTAGCAAGAATGGGGATGGGATAGTTAACAGGAATGGGAATGAGGTAAAAAGTTTAATCACAACACATTGCATGCATGAAATTGCTGACAAAACTTATAAAAGTAATTTTGTCATTACAGTGTTTAAAAGTTTACTATTATGAGATTTTAACATGTTCTATTACTTTCTCCTGAAATGTAGCAATTTGATTCTTCTCCAAACCTTGTTTTATTTGTGTATCTTGTATACCTCACGATATAGCAAGTAAAAGGTCATGCATATCAAATTTAATTTAGTTTGTTCTTGGTTTCCTTAATTAAAATAGGGAGAAGATGAATCTTTGTAAATTGCTTATGACTACATCTCATAAAAATAACATATTCATAAACGTGCTGAGTATATTATGAGGGATAAAGTGCATTCAAAATTTAAATCAAAATCTCATTATTCTGTTATTCATTCCCTTATTAGGGACAGAATCTTTTCAGTGTATTAAAGTTATAAATAACAACCTGTTCTTATGGATAATCTTATAATGAGCTCAATTCTCACAAAATGACAGGTAAAACTCAGAGTAAAAGACACTCCTTGCCCCCTTTTGTTGTTGTGAAAGTATCAGTATTCAAGCAGATCTTGAACTCACTATGAAATAAAGGGTGTTCTTAAACTTCTGAATTTTGATCTTTCTGCTTCCATTTCCTGAGTACTGAGATTAAAGTATGCACAACCACGGCAAAATTATTGGTCTGGGATCAAACAGCCAGGAGGAAGGAGCCTTCCAGTTTCCATCTGTGGCAGTAAACCTCTGTCTGGGCCACCAGGGCTCCATAGCCAAACTTGCATGATTGAAAAGATTGACAATGAAGCTACAACATTAACCATTCTTCTTCCTCTTCTACCATTCTTGACTGCAGCCTGCTGAAGATTCCTTTATATATTCTCTCTTCATTTTTTTTTTTTTGTAATGGAGCTATTAGTTCCATTCACAGGTCACTTTATTCCCATGGGTTGATTAAGAGAATTCAAAATGACAATCAGAAAGTTCCTTTCTTTCCTCTTTTGTGGAAGAAATTAACTCATGGAATCTATCTTCACTCTAAAACTGTTGAAAGAAGAAAAAAGACCTTTGTTTTCTCTTTTGAAAGTTATACTTAACAATTTTTTAACATAGAACTGGAATTATATTAAAATTAAAGATGCATTAATTATAATATTATGATATTTATAGACAATAATGCTTGACAGTAAATGTATTGAATCCCAGGAAAATAATTTACTCAAAATTTAATCAGATTTTGTTTAGATATTGCAAATTAGGAAGTAATGAGTATAGTGTTTATAGATAGGAATTACAAATATTGGAATAATCTGATAATTATTGATAGGGGGGATGTGAATTATGTTGTGTCATTAATTTAGTTTAAAATTTCTTGGACAATAATTTCAAGAAATTGAGTATGCTTCTGAACAGTGGGAAATTACTTGAACACTGTGATATTTAATATTAGTTATAATGATAGGATCTAGAATAACTTAGGAGAGAAACTTCTGGACATGTCTGTGAAAATCCACCCTAGACGTATATAACTCCATTCATGGCTCAGGATTCCAGACTGACTAAAAAGAAGAAAGCAATCGGAGGGTTAGCATTCAACTCTGACTTCTGACTGGAAATGTGATCTCTTCACGATCTTCCTGTTATGCCTTCCCTACCCCGATGAACTGTATAAACCTTCAGTCTTTTTTAATCAAAACAACTTCTTTATTCCCAACATCTATTTTGTCACTGCAGTAAGAAAATGACCTTGCACTTATCATTACAGAGTTTGACACAAGATGATGGACACAGAAACTGGTAAGTAGGGAGAGGACTTTGGGAGCAGCAGCCTCCAAAGCATTTTAAGAAGAGCGGGTAATCTGTGTGGACCAATGATGTAGAGAATCCTTCAACTAAAGTTTATGTATATTGGCAGATATTACCACCAACATTTGGTTTAAATAAAGGTTTACATCATTATTGTGAGGCAAAGTAAACAAGATAGAGCTACATAGATGCATTCTATGATACAATTTATGGTGACCTGGGCTAAAGATAGCTCAAAAATGAAAGTTAATCAGTACACTCTTCTGCCTTGTTCAGATGACCTCAATAGGCTTCAAATATTACTAGCTAACAGAATGTCTATGCTGTCAGTCAATAACCTCTACATTTTAGTGGAGATTGTTTCACCTTTTTTGTAGGTATGAATTGTTTTCTTTACATAGATTATAATGTTTGATTCTTTGTTTTCGACTTTCCTCCTTACTTTTATCTATAAGTCAGCTTCAAAGATCTCAACTACAAGTATGACCATATTAGATAAACGTGGGTACTGTAAATGTAAGTGAATTAAGCATCTGCCTTTTCAACATCAGAGGAGGGCCTAGTTAAACTGTTCTAGAAGATAATTCCATCAGAAAGAAACGTATTTCTAGCTTTATATCCTCAGACATGTTTATGCACATAGCAATAAAATTAGCTGCATCGCAATAAAAAAGTAACTCATGGGTCCTTATGAATATGTATCCTCTACATGTGCTGAATTTTGTGATGCTATTAATACATTAAATTTCTCTTTCTAAATGCTCGTGCAAATGCCACTTGGATAATATCATAAGTAAAATTATTTTGTAAATTTCAAATATTTGAAAGAATATTTTTATATATACAATATATACTGCATATAAATATATCTAATTAAAGCACTTCAATTTTATTTACATATAATATCATCTTCATTGATAGGAAAATTGAAGGTATGTTCTACTATAAGTTAGGAAACTAGGGTTTCAAGAATCTAAATAAGCTCCAATCACACAGTTAAAACTCTGCTTTGACCTTGTGATGCATTTAGCACAGTATCTAGCCATCAGGAAGCTCAATTGGCAACTTGTAACTAAATTAAAGTTCCATGAATAACCATACACATTTGCATAGCCTCAGGATATGTTTCAATCATTGTCCCTAAATCTTCATTTTCCAGAATATGATATACATTTGGATTCTGAAAAGTCTAGAACATGGAAAATTATATGACATTTAAACATTTAATAACACTTTAAAATTACCATAATTTAACAATCATTGGATATGTTCCAGTAAGAGATCAGGAATATGCTTAGACATAATTTTTCATCTTAAGACTAGAGATGTTATATCTATATGTACATATATATATGCATATGTATATATACATATACACACAGACATAATTATACATGACTCTTTTATGTAGCATTTGCTTTAAAAAGACTGTCATGCTTATTTCATGAAGTAAAAATGACAGTAAAGGTCAATACTTTTAAACAGTTGAGGAAACATTAGAACATGATTATTTCAGTTATAGGACACCATGGTAAAGTGCTTCATTGGTGAAAGCAGATGGATACTTGAATTTCTGGAAATGAATATTTTCATAAATATTTCAGTTTCTCATTGACTCAGTGATTCCAATCTCATCTCTTCCTTTAGAAAAATGAATGTTCTCTAAAGCTAAATGTTTATTCTAAATGTTGTTCATTGGTCAACAACAACAAAAATTGTTCAGTTCCTGACTTTATTATGTGAACAGAATGTCCTTACTCTATCAACAGCATACTTTGGTATTTTGATAAAGGAAAGAAAATGAGTTGCATTATATTATGATCTGAGTAATTTTAGAAATTTTATTCTTCTGTTATTACATATTTTTCTCTAGAATATAAGCAAAATGGTGCTCTCTGTAATAAAAGTACATGTTGTAACTAATTTAGAATTCAAAGGCAGTGTCTAGGATACGGACAGTGAAATTCCACTTTCTACAACTCTGTCAAAATTGATTTGCCATAGTATAGACACCTAGAAAGTTAATCTCAGTGGTAATTTTCTACTGATAACCACCAATCAACAGCAGCTTTGTGAAACTCAAGGAATTCTTAGTTGTTCTTATTTGTTTTTAACCTCTTTTACAGCTTCTGAGACTAAGGGTATGTAGACATATAGTGGCTGTTTCTGAAGATAGTACAGAAAGTTAGTAATTATCCAGGGACGTTAGTAAATCTGGGATTTTCTGTTTGATTCCAGTGTATGCACTAAAAGCCAATTTTATATTCAATAAATGGTAATTTTATAGATAAGAATAAAATAATCATGATTTTTTTTTTTTTAGGTAACAGTGCAATCTTACAATGAATTTCCAGTACTGCCTGTTTTCTCTGATTCCCCAACAGATACCAAAGTCTATACAAGGACATCTCCTTACTTAAATACTCCTACTTCAGTGTAAATCCAAGCCTTTGACCCTGCTCTTAATATCATTCTCCTATCCCTCTTTATTGACTAACTTATGTCCTCCCTGGCAGCTTCACCAGACAGCATCTCTGACCTGCTTTCCTGTAACCACAGCCACATTTTATCTCAGTCCTCTTTAAAGCTCATTTGCCATATTCCATACTCATTTGCCATTCTCCCTAGCCCATGCATTCCTGAAGATAAAGAGAAAACATCTCATCGCATATTCAGTTCTAAAATGATCCATACTTTCCTTTCATCTATCCACAGACCTCAATAAGTTAATTCATAACAAGCAAACCTTTAGTCTACTCTGTCTGGCTGATATATGATTTACCAAGATCATTCCATTAAAAAATCTTCCAAATATCAAAGGATAAGATATTTATTTTTGATGTGCTTTCTGTGTCCAAAACTAATGCGTCATTTTAAAATGTGCTCCAGAATATAAGCCAAAGGCTAGACAGATATATTTCATCTCTGAATCTCATTTAATTTATCATCATTGAATAGACAAATTATTAATTTACCATGAAATCATAATGTGAAATTCTTTAAAAGTTACCTGTTCTGGCTGGTTTTGTGTCAACTTGACACAAGCTGGAGTTATCACAGAGAAAGGAGTTTCAGTTGAGAAAATGCCTTCATGACATCCAGCTGTAAGGCATTTTCTCAGTTAGTGATCAAGGGGGAAGAGCTCCTTGTGAGTGGTATTATCTATGGGCTGGTAGTCTTGGGTTCTATAAGAAAGCAGGCTGAGCAAGCCAGGGGAAGCAAGCAAGCCAGTAAGGAACATCCCTCTATGGCCTCTGCATCAGCTCCTGCTCCTTGACCTGCTTGAGTTCCAGTCCTGACTTCCTTTCGTGATGAACAGCAGCATGGAAGTGTAAGCTCAATAAACCCTTTTCTCCCCAACTTGCTTCTTGCTCATGATGTTTGTGCAGGAATAGAAACTCTAAGATATTACCTTTGCTTTTCTATTTAACAGGTGGTAAGAGAGGATGCCAACAATATTTTAGGACCTAGTATCATAGTGTTATGTATTAAATGTATTGGGGCTGATAGAATATCACTATATTCTAAGATATAATTCTTGTAAAACTATGTCCACATACAATTCTTGATTTATTTATTTTTCCATGTGGAAGTGTCAGGTTCTGCATAAACAAATGCTGTTTTCCCTATGAATGGAGGTACTTAGCAAATAAATCAGGTATAAAGGAATGAATAGCACGTAGGTAAGGAATGTTCACCATCTCTTGAAAATACTCTATTTTTTCTTCTATTTTGTTTCATTTATTATTATTATTTTTATTTTATTGGATATTTTATTTACTTAAATTTCAAATGTTTTCACCTTTTTTATCCCCACTCTGGAAAATCCCTACCCTATCCTCCCTCCCCTGCTTCTATGAGGGTGCTCACCTACGCACTCACCCACTTCTGCCTCTGCCTTGGCATTCCCCTGCACTGGGGCATTGAGCCTTCAGAGGACCAAGGGCCTCTCTTTGAATTCATGTCTGACAAGGCCATCCTCTGCTACATATGCAGCTGGAGCCATGGGTCCCTCCATGTGTACTCTTTGGTTGGTGGATTAGTTCCTGGGATCTCTAAGGGGGTCTGGTTGGTTGATATTGCTGTTCTTCCTATGGGTTGTAGACCCCTTTAGCTCCTTCAGTCCTTTCTCTAACTCTTCCATTGGTAACCCTGTGCTCAGTCCAATTGTTGGCTGCGAGCATCTGATTCTGCATTTGTCAGGCTCTGGCAGAGCCTCTCAGGAGACAACTATATGAAGCTCCTGTCAGCAAGTACTTCTTGGCATCACAATAGTGTCTGGGTTTGGTGACTGTATATTAGATGGATCCCTAGGTGGGGCAGTCTCTGGATGGACTTTCCTTCAGTCTCTGCTCTACACTTTGTCTCCATATTTCCTCCTGTGAGTATTTTGTTTCCTCTTCTAAGAAGTACATAAGCATTCATACTTTGGTTTCCCTTCTTCTTGAGCTGCATGTGGTCTGTGAATTGTATCTTTGGAGCTTTTGGACTAATATCCAATTATCAGTGAGTGCATACCATGTGTGTTCTTTTGTGACTGGGTTACCTCACTCAAGTTGATATTTTCTAATTCCATCCATTTACCTAAGAATTTGTTTATAAATATTCTGGATAAAAGAATTTTGTAGGAGAATAGGTTTATTATGACAGGAACAAGTTATATTTATTTAAAATTTAATTATGTATGTTTTAATGAGTGGTGATTGTTAAGAGCATGATACTGGTGGAGTATATACAGAGAGAATGGTAGTAACTAGCACTTCTAAACCAGTGTATTACCTTCATTTGTTAGAAACCATAAAAAACACTTAGGCCTTTTCTCAGTGCAGATCATGGAGGTATATTTGATAAATTTGTCTGTCTCTTCCTCTTTCTGCTAGTGTAAGTAAAATGGCTGATATAAACAAGTTACAAAGAAACAAACTCAAGTTCATTTTGTTTCAGTTTCATGTACACTTCTATGATCAGTTGATTGCTTGAGTATGAGGCTTGTGTCAGGACAGCATATAATGTTGGAAAGTAGATAGCAGACAAAAAAGCAGCTGATTTCATGGTCTACTTGAAAAAGAAAGGCAATACTCTTTAAGTATACACCCTAATTACCAAAATCCTCTCACTATACCATACATTCTAAGGTTCTACTGTTTTCTAATAATACCATAGGCTGAAGGCTAAGCTTTCAACACACTGGCCTTAAGAGTACATTCATGATTCTAATTATAGCAATGCATATGTAAAATGTTGATAATATCTCAAATAGTTAAACATAAATGGTGCTACTTAATCTTACCTATAAAATATTTACTATACTAACAACACAAAATTTGGACTATTGCAACCATACCAGCATTTTTTTTACCTATATACAATAGCACATGTCATCTCTCTGTCATTTTATACATCATCTATCTCTCTCTATCTATCTATCTATCTATCTATCTATCTATCTATCTATTTATCATCTATATGTCAATTGCTCTATATCTATCTATTCACCCAATCACAAATAGTTTCAGCACTTCTTACTGCTGTATCTGGAATGAAGGGCACTATAGCATCCAATGTTCTAAAGATGTTCATTATCCTCAATTATTAGTTTTGCCGGTATCAATTGATTGCCTAATGGGTTTATTGCTGAATTCTCTATGTATTTGGCAAGATGCCATGCTCTTGTCAAGTAGAAATTGCTAATATGATCTAGTCATGATTTTTTTGTCCAGTATGGAAACATTAAAATATACCAGGTCATCCCCTCACTGCTGATACTCCCTCCTGCTATATACTAGATTCTCTATTTACTTCTGAAAGTTAGGGCCAGTTTTCACAGCAGAGTAATGTTTCTTTCAACTCTGGATGAAGAATAACTTTCAGTGACTAGTTGGCAGCCATAGCATAGGTAGAGATTAACTTATTCTCCAAGTAGAAGTTTCTTCCCAGTAGAAATCAGACTCCTTAAACTGACAGAAAATGAAACTGAGCAAGTAGGTAAAATGCACCCAGTGGGGAACTGAGAGTGTATGGTGAAGGTGGTAGATGTTCTAGCACCTCCTCACCCTTAATGACCAGTGCTTGACCTGGACTCTTACTGTCAACATGTACATTAATTCAACCAAACACCAGAGAATTAATAATGACACGATGGATCTTCCAAATTGTCATATACTAGAATTATAAAGTATGGATTCTCTAGATCCTTCATATTTTAGTAAACTATGATCCAGTATGTTAGGTTGTCCTACAAAATACAAGCTTATCTATAGCATAAACAGCATGAGAAGGTACTGTTCTCCCTCCTCTATGTCTACTGCATGTTTAAGAGGAGTACTCTTAACCTTTGTTTGCATTTCGCTGCTTACCTGCCATGAAAAACCATGGTGGTTCAAATAGAAGAATTGCATTTCTAATCCATGGATTACTGAATCAACGTATCCTAACTATAAGGAGCATAGGAGATGAAATTATTACTAATATTTGAAAATATGTATAATATCTTGAAAGACATTGAAAATTTATCAATTCTTGTTTACTTCCCTTCCTCCAACTGGTACTTATAGAAATGCCTTTATGAAGTCATTCAACATTCCTACCCACCAATTATTTATACATAATTTATTTATACATTATTTATAATGTATTTAGAGAATTAGTGAAGTATAATTTCAGAGTCACATCATTATACATTTGTCATTATAAAATAGATCTTTCCTTGGTCAAAGCATTGTTGGGTAGGATTCTGTAGTGGGTAGTGGAGATTTGCTTGAGTCTTCCTATATAGTGATGACTAAAAAAGTAAAAAGGGATATCCTATGTATACATAAAATTTGTGTTCTTCACTTGATCAACGTAAATTAATTGCTCTCCTCTACCTAGTTAAGGAGGTTCTTTTACTGGAGGAATGATGCCTCGCCAAAACAGATCTAGTTTGTAGTAATACTGACAGGGTACATATTTAACAATTGTGTTTGCTAACCCAGCAGTTCGTACCTTTGCCATATGCAATCTCTCTATACTTTTTGTTATAGCTAGGCCATGCCTGAGCCTGTTTGTATAAGCACTGTTATGGTTAAATATATAAACTATGTAAAATCTAATGGACAAACTTCCCTCCCTACAAACTTTTGAGACAGTTTCCATTAGGCTCTGCTTACCACAAAATGCTCTTTAGCAAATTATTTTATGTCTGTAGAAAAGTCTTTTGGTTACTGTACAAAGTAATGTTGAGTGTCATGAAGTCACAGATAGAACAATAACAAGGTATCCCTTCCAGTTCATCCTCTTCACAAATCACCTGACTAGTAACCAAAATTCTCATTAGCCCAATAGTTCAACTTTGAATAATTGGCTAGTAAAATTTATATTCTCTTTTGTTATTAAAAATTTGTAATTAAAACAGAATAATATCATCTTCCCCTTTTCTCCCTCCAACTTCTGCAATGTCTCCCACTCCTTCTCAAATGGAGTTCCTCTTTTTTCTGATTATTATTTACTTATTTATATATACATATAAACATAAGACCTGCTGAGTCTGTTTAGTGTGGCTTGTGGGATTATAGTCTCAAGATAAACCGCTTTGTATTGGATGCTCAATTTAGGGTGCTCAGTTCTGGGGAGATGCTAATTATCTCTTTCTCAGCAGTCATTAATTTCTTACAAAATTTCGGTACTTCTACTTAAATGTCATATTGATTTTACTGAAAGAAAGCATGGTACAGTTCTCAGATAGTAGGTTTACCTCAACAAATTCATATCTTTGACTTTAGAATAGTAAATAGAATATTCATCATATCCAGGCTTAATCTTTCCTGGAATATGTAATTCAAAAGTATGAAGACATTACCAGTGTGTTACAAGAAATGCCAGACTTTCCAATAAATCCCCAGAAATCCTTCTCACAATGTTTTCTGTTCAAATAGAGAGGAATTATTTTTCTGGTCAGAAGTTAGGAAAATAATAAAATATATTGTTTTGTTTTTTGTCTTTTGTTTTTAGTTTTTTGTTTTTTTTTTATAGAAAGGCCAGTAGCCAGTTAGAATGTTGCAGATAAAGCTTGTCCAGACAACTTGAAAGATAGTAACATAATGCTAGCTAGCCCTTTGTGTGGACTCTAGCATAAGTTCACCCATTCCTTTGAGCTGTTGTTAAGTCTGGGGCCAGGAAAGGGAGAGTCCAACACACCTAAAACTAGAAAGAAAGTAAAAGACTGAGAAGCTAAAGTTAATCATATAAGGCTTTCTGTGGTGAATACATGAACAGTGCCTATGATTTGACTATTTGTGTCAATTCAGACTTGGGTAAGGTGCAGGAGACATGTGTGCGAAGGAAGGGATTCTTAACTTTATGTTTCATAATGTATCTTTGGAGACCATTGTAAGTCATATACTCTGTCCTGTGTGTGGTGCCAATTCTCAGAAACTGCCAGCAATGGAGGCATATGACAACGTGTGTATTGTTTTTCCTATAAATATAGAAGAAAATTTCTTACCATTTTCATTTTGATCAATGATATTCTTAGTCTGCTTTGTTCAGCTTCTACACCTCTGTCTCCCTTCTATAGCCATTCTCTTTTTTCTCCCGCATTTCCTCTCTCCAACCTTTGCCCTCTCCTACCACCTGATCGATCAGGAGGTGATTGAATCATAACACCTCTAAATTAACTAATGAAGTACTCACTCCATGAACTAGTAATAGCATAGTGGAAAGTATGGAACAGTGTGAAAAAAATTAGATTATGGGGAAAGTACATTGGAGAAAAAATATATACCTTGTCTTTATTTCCTTTCAAACTGCCACAGACCAGGCACTCTCCTCTCCTATGGACTTGACCAATGATCTTCTGCTTCATTACAGCTCAGCAACAGAGCCTGCCAATAAGAGACACAAACCTCAGAAAGCAGAGCCAACATGACTCAGATACCTTTTTAAATTTGTTTTTCAATGTATTTGGTCACAATAATGTAAATCTTATTGTGTATTTAATCAGTCAATAATGTTACCTCATAATGTGATTGATTCTGGTTTTTGGAGGGATTAGATGGCTTCATAGGGAAGGGGTTAACATTTTATTTTATTTATTTTTTGTTTGTTTTTTGTTTTGACCAAAAATATTTTAATTTTTTTTTTAATTTTATTTAATCAACAGGGCTCCATAGCTAAATAGCACTGGGAGAAAGCTAGCCTCCCAGGAGTGTGGACAAGCTGGTGAGCAGAGGTAAGACCAGCACCACTGCTCAGCGGGACCCACCCGGAACCCTCAGGACACAAGGACTGAGGAGCAGCCTGGGACAGGAGCCTTCTGGTTTCCATCTGTGGCTGGGGACCCATAACCAAATAGTGCCAGGAGAAACTAGCCTCCCACGAGTGTGGACAAGCCTGTGAGTGGAGGTAAGACCAGTACCTCTCCTCAGAGGGATCCACCTGGAACCCTCAGGACACAGGGACTGAGGAGTGGCCGTCAGGTTTCCTTCTGCGGCCAGGGAGCTGATCCTGTGACACAGGGCTCCATAGTCAAAGAGTGCCAGGAGAGAGTTGGTTTCCCAGGAGTGCCAACACACCTTCAAGCACAGGCAAGACCACCACTTCTGTTGAAATTCCTGGCTCAAGAAGGACCCATGCAGAGCCATCAGGACACAGGAACCAAGGCACAGCTGGGGACAGGATGCTTCTGGTTTCTGTCTGCACCCCAGAGCTGATCCTTTATCACAGCTCTCCAAACCCAAACTCATCTAAGAGAGAGCTGGTCTCCAAGGAGTACTGACACAGAGGCTTGCAGGAGGAACAAGTCTTAGTCAGAGAGAGCAAGACCAGCTAACACCAGAGATAACTAGATGGCAAAAGGCAAGGGCAAGACCATAAGGAACAGAAACCAAGGCAACTTGGCATCATCAGAACCCAGGTCTCCCATCACAGTGAGTCCGGGATACCCAAACAAACCAGAAAAGCAAGACTCAGATTTAAAATAACATCTCATGATGATGATAGAAGACTTTAAGAAGGAAATAAATAACTCCATTAAAGAAATACAAGAGAACACAGGTAAACATCTAGAAGTCCTTAAAGGGGAAATACAAAAATCCCTTAACGAATTACAGAAAAACACAATCAAACAGGTAAAGGAAATGAACAAAACCATCCAGGATCTAAAAATGGAAATATAAGCAATAAAGAAATCACAAAGGGAGACAACCTGGAAATAGAATACCTTGGAAAGAGATCAGGAATCATAGATGCAAGCATCACCAACAAAATACAAGAGATAGAAGAGAGAATCTCAGGTGCAGAAGATACCATAGAAAACATTGACACAACAGTCAAAGAAAATGCAAAATGCAAAAAGTTCCTATCCCAAAACATCCAGGAAATCCAGGACACAATGAGAAGACCAAACCTAAAGATAATAGGTATAGAAGAGAGGGAAGATTCCCAAATTAAAGGGCCAGTAAATATCTTCAACAAAATTATAAAGAGAGAGAGAGAGAGAGAGAGAGAGAGAGAGAGAGAGACATAAACATTCAAGAAGCCTACAAAACTCCAAATATATTGGACCAGAAAAGAAATTTCTTCCATCACATAATAGTCAAAACACCAAATGCAGACAACAAGGAAAGAATATTGAAAGCAGTAAGGGGAAAAGGTCAAGTAACATATAAAGGCAGACCTATCAGAATTACACCAAACTTCTCACCAGAGACTGTGAAAGCTAAAAGGTCTTGGCCAGATCTCATATAGACCCTAAGAGAACACAACTGCCAGCCTAGGCTGCTATACCCAGCAAACCACTCAATTACCATAGATGGTGAAACCAAGATATTCTATGACAAAACCAAATTTACACAATATCTTTCCACAAACCCAGCCCTACAATGGATAGTAGATGGAAAATGCCAACACAAGGAGGGAAACAACAGCCTAGAAAAAGCAAGAAAGTAATCTTTCAACAAACTCAAAGGACTATAGCCACACAAACATAAAAATAACATTAAAAATAACAGGAAGCAACAGTCAGTATTCTTTAATATCTCTTAACTTCAATGGACTCAATTCCCCAATAAAAAGGCATAGACTAACAGACTGGATATATAAACAGGACCAGCATTTTGCTGCAAAGAGGAAATGCAACTCCGTGTTAAAGACAAATACTACCTCAGAATAAAGGGCTGGAAAACAATTTTCCAGGCAAATGGTCCCAAGAAACAGGCTGAAGTAGCAATTCTAATATTGATAAAATCGACTTTCAACCAAAAGTCCTCAAAAAAGATAAGGAAGGACACTTCATACCCATCAAAGGAAAAATCTTCCAAGAAGAACTCCCAATTCTGAAGATCGATACTCCAAATGCAAGGGCACCCACATTCATAAAGGAAACTTTACTAAGGCTCAAAGCACACATTGCACTTCACACAATAATAGAGGGAGACTTCAACACTCCACTCTCATCAATGGGCAGATCATGGATACAAACTAAAACAGAGACTCAGTGAAACTAACAGATGTTATGAACCAAATGGATTTAACAGATATCTATAGGACATTTCTTCTTAAATCAAAAGAATATACCTTCTTCTCAGCACCTGATGGTTCCTTCTCCAAAACTGACCATATAATTGGTCACAAAAAAAACCTCAACAGATGTATAGAAGATTGAAATAATCCCATGCTTCCTATCAGATCACTATAGAATAAGGCTGATCTTCAATGGCAACAACAACAGAAAGCCCACATATACATGGAAGCTGAGCAAAGCTCTACTCAATGATAACATGGTTATCATCTATCTATTTTATTTTCTCAAAGAACCAGTTTCTGATTTTGTTGATTCTTTGTATAGTTCTTTTTGTTTCTAATGGGTTGATTTCAGCCCCAAGTGTGATTATTTCTTGCCTTCTACTACTCTTGGTGTATTAGCTTCTTTTTGTTCAAGAGCTTTCAGGTATGCTGTTAAGCTGCTAGTGTATGCTCTCTCCAGTTTCATTTTGGAGGCACTCAGAGCTATGAGTTTTCCTCTTAACACTGCGTTCATTGTGTCCCATAAGTTTGGGTATGTTGTACTTTCATTTTCATTAAATTCTAAGAAGTCTTTAATATCTTTCTTTATTTCTTCCTTGGCCATGTTATCAGTTTGGTGGACCTTCAGAAAATTGAACATAATACTACCTAAGGACCCAACTATATCACTCCTGGCATATACCCAGAAGATGCTCCAATATGTAATAAGGACACATGCTCCACTGTGTTCATAGCAGCCCAATTTATAGTAGCCAGAAGCTGGAAACAACCCAGATGTCCCTCAACAGAGGAATGGATACAGAAAATGTGGTACAATAGAATACTACTCAGCTATTAAAAGCAATGACTTCATGGAATTTATGTGCAAATGGATGGAACTTGAAAATATCATCCTGAGTGAGGTACTCAGTCACAAAAGAGCAAACACGGTATGTACTCACTGATAGTGGATATTAGCCCAAAAGTTTAGAATACCCAATGTAGTGGCTATTTCTGATTGTCAATTTGAGTATATCTTGAGTGAATTACAATCCAGAATTCTCCAGCTCTTCTTAAAGTAGGGTCATATTATATACCATTTCTGAACTAGAACTCATTGTGTAGAAGAGGATAGCCCCAACTCAAAAAGATCTGTCTGCCTCTGTCTCCTAAGTGCTGAGATAAAAGGTGTGCATCACCATGCCTGGCCTACGTATTTTCTCTGAGATTAATAATGATTTTAGTAGTCATAGTTTTAAAGTTATTTTTATGGAAAACACTTTTATTAAAAGAACATTTAATCCTTTCTTTCTGAAATGATGTAGAAAACACAAACACCATCTAAGTCTTCACATTGTAAGTATGAATCTGCCTTCTTTGATGTTCATTAATTTATAGGCTGTTAAATATAGACATCCTATTATTTTGAGTTAAAGTGATGAGACATATTTCACTCTTTTCCTCCATTATCCACTGTGCCAGTGTTCTAGTCACTCGTGTTCTCTGTAGTACTATCCTTGTCTTATATTGTTCTACTCTCCCCTTGTTTACATAGCACACACCTCTTGTTTTATGTAACACTACCCTCTTGATCTCCTCCTTCTTAAAGGCATCATAAATCTGAAAATTGTTTCAGATTTTACTTTAAATATCACATATACAGAAAGTCCTTCTGGAAATCAGATTTGAGTTATATGTTTAGCACTATTTTTCTTGTATATATTTAAGGCATGATGTATGATGTTCTGATACACATTAAGAAGTGATTATTATAATTAATAAATATATTTATTACCTTGTATAGTTATGCTGCTGCTGATTACTGCCACACTTTAAATTTTATCCAAAGAATATGTGCATCTTTTAGCTGACAATCTATAAGCTCTATCCAAAATCATACATTTTCTCAACTCATGTAACCATATTCTATCTTGTTTGTTTCACATGGGAGATCTTTCAATGTTTCCTTGTCTCTTTCATTCCTTCAAACATCCTATTCTCCACAATGTTGTTGCAAATTGCTGGAGTTCCCTATTTGTTAAGAATGATATATATATATGTGAATGAATAAATGTTTATAATCAAATTTAAGTGTATGTGTGTAGGCATTATAATGTGCACTTTTATGCATAAAACAAGTGGTAGATATGCCTTGGTCACTGTAACTAACATGGGAGGACAGAGCTACCTGTCAGATTTTGATTTCATTTCCTTTGACTGCATATTCACAGGTGGGGTGGCTCAATCATAAGGTAGTTGAAGTTTTGGTTGGTTTTTTTTTTTTTTGAGGAAATTTTATATTTTTCTGCAAAAGGACTATACCAGCTGAAAACCTGCCAGTTGTTAGCAGAAGTTCCCTTTGTCTCCAACATTGTTTATTTCTTATTTTTATTTTACTTTTTCTGTAGTTATCATCATAGTAGTTGTAAGATCCCGCTGTGGATTATTTTTACATTTCTTTTGTAGATTAATAATCTTGAACATCTTTAGGTATTTGTGTATACACTTTGCAAAAAAAAAATTCTGTCCTTTAATTGTGGCTTAAGGTTCACTATGCTTGTTTTTGCTAATGTTGTTTGTGTTCCTCAAACGTTTAACCTTCCTTAAGATTTATAAAAAACTTTCTATCATTACATAAGTTCACTGTTCAGGCAGATGGGAGATCTCTTGGATAGCAGAGGAGCTGTAGGAAGGAAGTGGGAGATGGTTATCATCCATTTGTTTTAATGTTGATTTAACAAGTACCAGATAATCACCCAGTAGTGGGCCCATGACATTTCCTCCGTCTATTGTGGATTTTGAACTGTTATTGGAATTGTTTTGTCTTATTAAGACAGCCATGCTGTTGAGATTTCATGGATGCAGCTGCCTACTTGCAGACTTATTGTAAAGGAGAGATCTGGGAGGGGTAAAACATTGTTTCATTTTTTGGCTTCAAACTGAATGATAGAAATGTTACTAAAACGACTTATGGAACTCAAAATTTGTAGAAATTTCCTGAATTTGTTAGCGTGTTCATCTACTTGCATTTGGACATGCTGTAGACTCGTCACAGCCATAGGATTTCACTTATATTGACCACACAATCCCTAAAAGTTTGAAGTATTATAATCCCTCTGTTTTACATTCCCAGAATTCTTCTGATTGGAAATTCAAAACAAGTTATCAACCCATGGAATGAAATTTCCACATTATATACAGAGGATGTGCCATACCCTACAATCTCAAAGAACCAGCTTCAAATGTGTGCCCCAACTAACCAATTAAGTATATCTCTTTCTCAAACACCTGCCATTATCCAATACTGACAGAAGGCATGGTGGGAAGGAAGTGAGTCCTATGCCTTCCCTTAAGGTAAGAAGTTTACTTTTTGGGTCTCAGCACATTCAGGAATCAGAGGAATGAGTTTTGTGTAAATAAAAATGAAGACATATATATAACATTTGCCAATTTTTTCCATGGAAGAAACACAGAAATTTATGCCCTACTCAGCAACTTTGTTTTTTTTTTTGTTTTTTTAAGCCATTTTTAAAGTGGTGAGCGCACAAGGAAAGTGGACTACAGCTTCCCCTACTTCCTATCTGCTCATTGAAAGTTAATCATATTTCAGAGATCTATTACTGACATCCATATATCCACATGAAAAATGTGTGTTTCAAAACAGAATACTTCAGCTCAAATATACAGGGTACAGATCAATGAATAACTTCCTAGACAGGGCTTCTTTAGTCCAACGTTCTATAAAAAATGTTTATTTTTCCATAGATTGTTTTCATTTGAGATAGCCAATACATTAACAAAGTAATAAATATTTCAAGTAGACAAGCATAAAATTCAATTACTAAATGTTTCGAGTTTTAGCTTATAGCTTGCAAGTTGTCTTATCAGGTATAGGCACTTGCCACACACACTCACACACAGAGACACACACTAAATAACTGAATAAACATGAATGTGAAATTAATAGTTTTAATATTATGAAAGAAACCTAGCACCTAGCATTTAAGTAAGGAGGACTGTAGGGAAAGAAGCAAAAAAACCTGTTGAAAACAGCAAAAAAGAACAAGAATGTTAAAATCAGAACTAGAAATAATGACTATTACTTTATAGCTACTGTGTTAAACATTACACAGATTATTTTCCTTAGGTTTGGTTTACAAAGAAAGAGACTTGATCCAATTTAGATTTAATCTGATTCAACTTTCCTTCTGCACAATCAGTTAGATGAATTTTAAAAGCAAAAGGCCAAGAATAAACAAAGTGTATCCAAAAATAAATAAATAAATAAATAAATAAATAAATAAATAAAATAAATAAATTGGGATCTAAGGTTTCCTTCGCTCAGAACTGAGAGCAGAAAATAGAATGGCCCAGCAGTGTGTTCTGTGAAATTCACTCCATTCTTTGGATCTTCTCAATTCAATACTCACATCTTGTCTCTTCACCACTCAATGTTTCTCAGTATTCTTCCCTGTGCTCTATAGCCATAGATGAATGAAATGAAATAAAGACCTCTAGGCTTCCATTTTGTCATTTGTAAATGGGTCAGATCAGCTACACTGGTACATCAAAAACTAACCTATAGTCCAGCAGCATTAAACTGAGCAGTTGTGTCAAACTGTAGATTTTTTGACCCTCCAGTTGAGAACAACTAATTGATTTGATCATGCATACCACTTTGATCCCACAGTGTGAAACAATGTCTTAAAAACTAAGAGCTTAAGATTTGTGGGGGAGAGGGGTATCTGATATTCCTTTCATGTAATTAATTTTTAACTCTTTTCTAAAAAACATTTACTTAGAGAAATTTAGAAAAAAATAGGAACAAATAATAAAGAAAAATAATTATTGCTTACATGCTTTGGTAAAATGACATTTAAAAAACTGGTCAAATCTAAATTAGCTTTAAATAACAAACAGATCTTTAAAGTCCTTTTTCACAGTTGTTTCCCACCAAGTGTATCATTTGCCCTAGGCATTTAAAATGTGAATCTATCAATTTGTTATGAGCAACAGAGCTTGTACTGAGTAAGTGAAATATGAAAAGCATCCTGCTTTAGCTAATTGTACCTTTTACTGTCCAGTAATGTCCACTCATTTTTATAATTTTGGTCTCTTGAGACTTACAGTTTGCAAATCATACTGCATATAAAAATCCATTTTATTAAAATGGTTAATTCTTGAAGTTGTGATATAATAAAGCATCTGTCTATCCCTAGAGTTTTTCATTTTGAAGACTAAATATTTGAAGAGTGTTATTTTGAGAGCCAGAGGGAAAATTAAGGTTGGTAGACTAAATTTGAGGTGAGATGTAGAGATGAGAATTTATAGATGTTTTGTGAGTCTCTAGGGATCTCAGTATTATCAAATTAGATAGTCAATAGAGATGTGATGAAAAAGTTGCAAGGCATCCTAAGGCAATGACAGTGGTTCTAGAAAAGCATTCCTCACAAATATGAGATTTGGGGGCTGACTGTAAATGGAGTTTCTGAGTCCTTTGTATTAACTTCCTTATCAGTTGAAATGGAGATTTGTGACACTCATAATGGGAGTAGAAGAATAAACATATTTCAGAGAAAAGTATGCCTTGAGATATAGCTAGGTTTAGGAGATTATATTTATGGTGAAAGTGTACCCCTTTGTTAAGTCTCATCTCCATTTTCCCCTGTGGCTTAGTTTGTAGTAGTTACAAAGTACCTACAATAAAATAAAAATACAAATTAAAAATGAAGCCAAATGAAGTGAGTTGAGTCAATCAAGGAATGATGGAACAAACATCAGCATAGGGTTGCTCAAAGCAGTTAGAACTATGAATCAAGAATTTATAATTATGTAGCAAAAATTACTGAAATCAGTAGAGTAGGTTAAATTATAAATTTAGAAAACATAAATGCAAAGACTTTAAGGTATATAAAACTTGATAAATATAGAGGTGACAATCATCAGCCTATATATACAAAGCCTAAGACCTAGGAAGAACCATTCTTAAGTAATGTTGTGCACTTGATTTCTAAGTATACACATTCACACTTCTACACTCATTTTTTTTGTAGCCAGGACCCACATGCAAATAAGGGAAGTTTCCTTCAGAACCAAGCTGCACACACAAACCTCCTACACCTTTCCTCAGACTGGTACTGTATTAATGGAGAATTGTTTCTGAGGGCTACGTATATAATTGTGGGCATCTATACTTATACTGTCACATGAAGAATTTCTTTGTTAAGTTCTTTAATTATGTTTTCTTCAAGGTCACTACTAATAAAAGAAAAAGCGAGAAAATACACTCTGGATAAGTTTGTATTTTTGTATTATCAAAAATTATAGATTGAGAATTATGAATATTTTATCTTTAATAAACTGAGATTTCTATGAAGATCATAAAATGATGCTATTCACATATATTTATATAGTTCTTTTAGTTTATACCATTTATTTCTTGTTTAAACAGTGTACTGAAATATAAATGCTACAGATAACATACGGTTAATAAGTTTCCAAAACAACAGACCCAAGACAAGTGACAGTAAATATGGCCCTTTTAGTGCACCACGTTTTAGTGGACCAGTGTCATCTCCCGAGACAGAAAGTATTAATAAGCAACTGATCAGACTACGTCCTCTTGTAAATCTTAAACCCATAGGGTGAAAGCTAAACAAGAAGTCAAATACATACAATTTGACCTCCTGTAGACATCACCTTTAATTCTGGATTGTATATAGTAAGTCTAAGATACATTTTTTAAAAAGGGTAAAGACAGTTCATGTACTCTTTCCAGGATTTTGGTAAAACAAATTTATTCTTCCAATAATATTTAATATATGAATTGTTAATTTTAGCAAACTCAGCTTTAATTTACCATATATTTTATGTTTTTAAGGAATAAAGTTACTGGAATAAAACTGGAATGTAACTGGAATTAAACATTCTAGCTAGCCTGTACAAAAGACATACAATCCGGGTATTTAATTTACAAGCTGTGAGCCTAGATTGGGCAGGACTAGAGCTATTCTAACTTATTTCCCAGCCATGATGTCCCTTGTAACTTGCTGCTTTCCTGGCCATGTGCTCATGGTCCATCTTCTCTCATGGTGGTCTCCTCCACTCTCCATGTCCTTTTTTCTTCTCCCCTTGGTCTCCCCTGAGACGCCTCACTCATTCCTCAAGTCCTACCTTTTTCTCTCTACTGCCCAATCACAGGCTTTTTATTGAGGTGCAAGGTTTACATAGTATCTCCCAGTGTATGTGAGGATCTGCTCCTCAGGGGCAACTAGATTTAGGAGCCAGCATTTAGAATTAGAATACATAGAAACATCAGACCTACCCACTACAGTTTAATCTACATATTATATAATCCTTACATATAAATCATAGCATATGGCTTAATCATCTACTTAGATCGATAGAATGCAAGGCATTGGATGAAATAATTAGTTCAAACTTCCCACAAATAGTTTTATATGGAGGAATATTCAGGCGAGCAAAGATATGTATATCTGGTTGTAATGACAAATAACATTCAGATTTCCTCTTTCCACCAATAGTACACAAAGAAGCAAAGTGTTCTGAAGTGTCAGAGAGAATAGACTTAGCTTACTTCCCTCTCCAGGATCCTGTGAGATTAAGGGAAGCTCAACTGGTGTCCTCAATTAATAGGCAAGCAGGGTTGGGGTAGAGGAGAGGAAGAACTACATCTTCAAAACCTTAAGCTAGTCTGGGCTATAGGCATAGGGGCTTGTCCCTTGTCTACTCCCCAGTTCCTGTGGATGGAAGCATGTGATGATGATTATCTGCTTGATGATTGGCTTGGGCTATTCACTTAAGGCTTTTAGTTTTATTGGTACTATTTTTACAACTTTATTGACTTTAATAGGCTCAAGATGGAGATAGATAATAGGTCTATCTGGGCACTGGACTTCTAACTTGCCTGACAGGATCCTTTGTGGCAATGCATGGTTAACTATGTTGCTTGCTCACAAACTCTCAGAGTCAGTCCACTTGACTCAGTGAATGAACTTAAAATGACATGTTTACATAATTCCAAAGTTCACATTTCTCTACTACATTCCGGCCCTCAAATGTTTGTATCATCACAAATTAGAACAAAGAACTTCATATGAACTGGTCAAGCACAAATTCAAACCAAACAAACATGCTTGAGCTTTGGCTAAATATAAAGTATAAGGATTAGTAATTTTTAAATGGCACAGGCTAGTATTTGGCCACCACTTAAGTTTGTAATATTAAACGCTGCTCCTTTTTCTATTTTTAAAATTGCAATTGTTTTAGGTCAGGTGTGATGGGCACACCTTTAATTCTAGCACATAGAAGGCAGAGACAGGTGTGTATTTCTGTGAGTCTGAGGCCAGCCTGGCCTATATAGTGGGTTCTAGGACAGCCAGAACTACATGATAGAGTGACCCTATTTTTAAAAAATTTACTTTTAAATTTTATTTTTATTTTAGATTTAAATCTAAAATTTATTTTTAGATTTGCTTATTTTTATCTTATGTGTATGACTATTTTACCTATGTGTATATACATGTACTTCATACATGTCTCTTGCCCTTAGATATGAGAATAGTAAGATTCCATAAAATTAGAGTTACAGGCATGTGGGTCCTGGGAACCGAAACCAAATCCTCTGAAAAAGTACCCAGTTTTCCCAATCACTGGTGAACCTCTCAATTCCCTATTTTATTTTATTTAGCTTTTAAACTTAAATTAAATTACTTTCAACTGTATAAATGTGCACTGTATTTACTCTCATTCATTTTTACTCCCTCTAAATCCTCTTATTTTCTTCATGATCCTCCAAAAATTCATGATTTCTATAAATATAAATATATATTATAAAACATATATTTGCACACATGTTAAGATACACATTTAAAAATAACCTGCCACATCTGATTATTGCTGCCCCAATGTTCATACTTTAGGACTTCCTACTGGATGGGTATTGTATAAGCAATCAGTGGAGGCCTTGTACCCTGAGGAAGATCAATTCTCCCGCTCTTAGCAGTTGGTAATTTCCTATAGATCTGCATCTGGTTGTGGAACATTGTCAGATTTCCATCATTGTGGATATGTTAACTGGTGGTGTCATTGTTCTGTTCTTTTAGACAGCCATAAGTATTAATATTTCATCGACATAGATAGCTTCCTGGTCATATCCATAAGATACAATATTGCAGCAAATTTCTTGGTCCTTTGCCTCTTACAATCATCTTGCCTCCTCTTCTGAGATTTTTCCTGACTTTGTGCATAGGAATTGTTTGTGGATATATCAATTGGGACTTGGATCACATGTTTTTTTGTATTTGACTAGTTATGGGTTTCTGTAATGGTCTCTTGAAGTTCAGGTTTTGGGAGATGTCAGGTGATACAGACTTATGTAGTGTTTTGCTAAGACAGACTCATGTGATATTTTGCTTAGGCAAGACCCATGTTTGGAGAAATTATAAATAGGACTCAACAGACAGTGACAGTATGCTTGAATAGCTAGTTTTGCAACATTTCTTTGGTTTCGCATCTTCTTTGCTGATCTTCACTTCATTGAGAGAGGCACAGCAGAGAACTTCTCCTGGCATCCCAGCTGGTCCTGGTCTCTCCCATTGATTTGTGCTGATTCAGCAGAGGCCTGGCAATTTCTGCTAGATCGTGCCACTGCTGCTGATTTGTGTCTGGTACTCTGACACTATTGAATTGGACTGCTTGCTATCCTGACAAAGATTGGAATCACCCCAAAAAACTACTTCTAAACTTCTAAATGGGTCCACATTTCCTCGTCCTATTTACTATGTTTTCTCTCCTACCTTTAGTCAGTGGGCTAAGAGAGAGGTTGAAGCATTTAAAACCCCTTTTTTAAATTAGGTTTAAAAAAATATATAAGTTTCTATCTACTCAAAAAAAGAAGTTTCTTTGATGACACTTGGGAGCTATACTTATCTGTGAGCACAAGGATAAGTATTAGAAAACAGTTGGAATCTATACTAGTTTAGGAAAGTGGTAGCAGTAGGTTTTACTCTAAGACCTATTAATGACCTTAATAGCAATTGGTAGTTGACTGGCTTTATATTATGTATCATGAATTCCCTACTTTTGAATGGGCCCTAAGTCAATTAAACAAGCAATTTGTTTACTTACAAGATATAAAAACCACAACAGCTTCTTTAGAAATATCTTGCCTTACTGGTCATGGTCGTGATGGCAAAGCCATGAAGTACCTCTGGAAATTTGTACATATATAAGTTTGGTACATATATACTATGGAATGCTATTCAGATATAGGTAAAAATGAAATAGTGTAAATTTCAGGTAAATGGGTGGAACTAGAAAATATGATATTTAGTGAGTTAACCTAGACCAAGACAGACAGATGCTGTGTGTTCTCTGTCAATTACGGTTCCTAGCTCCAAATCTGCAGATGTGAGTAAATAACCTGGAGTTTCTGCAGAAATTGGGGAAGTAGAAGTGGACCATGCAAGGATAAAAGAGAACCCAGAGAAGAGAGTAGCAGACCCCAGTGATGGGAAGGAGGAAGTGGAGAAAATAGTGGGGCAAGTGTTAGGGAAGGGGAAGGAGGGCAATGCAGGAATGGAAGGAGGGAGGAAGCTAACAAGTCATAAATAGCAAGCTAGGGGTGTTTGAAAATCCTACAGCATCATATAATTGTATATGTACTCAAAATTATAGAACATATAGGTGCATTTTTAATGAAGTTATACCACTTGGGATTAGAATATCATCCCCCAGAAATCAAAGATTTTCTAATAAAAACCCCAGTATGAGGCAATAGAAGCCTCCCTTTGAGTTTTTGGTCAGGCAAGTCCAAAATAAATCCCAAATGGTATGTGGTAGTTGCCCTTGGATGCCTCCCAGAAGTTGAGTGTAAGTCCCTAATGCCAAAGATACATTTCATTCATATTTAGAACTCCAAAGATTCTATCTGAACTTGACCCAAAAGCCTCCTGTATGAGAACTCCCATTCATTGTACTAGAAGGTGATGGGCAAGGTATGAGGGAATCAGTCAATCATCCTGCCTGGTTGTGAGACCGATGAACAAATTATTTTTTTAATTATGTTATGCGTGGTTTTGTTTTGGGGTTTGGGCATATGAGTGTAATACTCACTAAGGACAAAGACTGCTGGATCTTCTGGAGCTGGAATTCCAGGCAGTTGTGAATCATCTACCATGTGAAGCAAACTGCTTTTTGTTGTTGTTGTTGCCACTGTTTGGGGGGGAAAGAAAAAAACAGTATGAGCTTTTAATTGCTGGTTCATCTCTAGCTTTTTCTCCCAGATCCTCATTGTCAATGACAGAATTGCAGACTTTAGGAAAACTGGTGACATGGTACTATGTGGATGAGCACAGATCACTCTAACCTTTTATTGATCATGGAAAATAAAAACTAATGTGAGTGGTAAATTCAAGCCATAAAACTGTTAAGTCAAGGGACTCAGTGAGAAAAAATGTTAATTAGAAAGATATGAAGAAGTTAGCCATTGCGTTGCACACTTTTAATCCCATCACTGAGGAGGCAGTTCAAGGTGAATGCCAGGCCAGCCTGGTCTTCATAGAGAGTACCAGTCAGCCAAGGGTTGCAAAGTGGTAACCTTTGGTAACCCTTGTCTCAAAAAGCAAAACAACTAAAAACAAACAAGCAAACAAAAATTAGATATGAGGGGAAAATGAAATTAAAATATTATGCCCAAAATTATAGAAAATCATTGAAATTATATTTCCTGAGGTAGACAACTCTTTTTAGATCATTTCTATTAACATCCGTGGACTTGACCTGTAGGGTGTACCTATCTGCCTTCACTACTGCTTTGATATTTTTCTTCTTGGTGAGTCAAGAAGGAAAGCTCTGTTCCTGGGTAGAGATAGATGGTATCCTAACATTTTCATACTGTCAATGCAGCTAAGTATGAGAAATTCTTGGAAATATGGTCATATCAAAAATAACATCCTGCAAAATTCACCCATAAAAAAAAAAGAAAAGAAAAGTACACTCTGAGATGATTGATGCTCAGAATCAATTCATCTTCAAAATTCTCTGATCATTCTCAGTTCCTGGAGTAAATCATTTGATTTGTCTAATGGCTGCTCAAAAGAGGTAAAAACACATTATATGTGTATATAATTGAGAATTGAGTGTTCTCTCAACTTGATAGCCATCACATAGTGTGTTTTATGTCTGTCCACATATACATGAGTAAAGACACAGCAATGGGTAACTAAGAGGTCAAGTGCAGAGATCATGATCTCCTGCACTTAAAAGCTTATGTCTACTTTCTTCCACTGAGAGAATATACTACCATCATTTTTTTAAACATACAGTATTCTATATCCTTTAACTTCCTTTTTAAAGCTTTAAAACTCTTTGCAAAGTCTTTTGGATACTGTAGTGGCAGAAATTTTCTAACACTCCCAGTTATTTGAGAGCAAAGAAGAAGTGATTCATCTACATATATCTCATGTACATTTGTAGATGTCTTTTAGTAATGATCATTTGGAGAAATGTCTTATAAGAGCAAGGTATGGACTACTCAACTCTCCTGGAAAATTCACACAATTTGATGTTTAAGCTTGACAATAATGATGTCTGTAATAGATTTTAAGGAAGGGATTCACTAGTTAGACCTGCATCAGGAATCATTCTGTTGATAGTGAGGAATCTAGTTATTTGAGCTAAGTAGGGAGCAAAATCAGTGATCTGAATATTAATTTTATCTTAGCTCCTGAGAGTCAAGATCTCTATAAGAGTTGGCCTGTGAGTATGTTTTATATGGAGCTTGAAAGATGTCACATTTGAATAAGATCTTTGAGGACGGAAAGTTGAAATACATAAAGTAGATAATTATGTTTTACTGTATTATTTATGATAATATTTATTTATTTATATATTACAGACATGCATATTTAGACAAGTGCAATTTTGTTTTGACAAGATAATTTCTCAAATTTTGCATATGAACTTAATTTATCTATTTATAGAATGTTTCAGTATATTACTGAATATATCCAACAGTGGGAATTCATGAAATATTTTCTAAACAAAAAGACAGATAGTATCAGAAAGATTTCTCTAGTGCCTTGATTCTTTGGCTATATCAAACATTTTTATTTAAAAACAGATTCTCTGACTCAAGCTTCATATCATTAACACCTATCAAATACCCCTGGCTGAAGTCCTAAGACAGCAGGAGCCACTTTACTAGTGTTGTTACTAAGTTGTCATGGTGCCTAGCTGCCTTCTAAATATTTATATTTTTACAGACATAATAAATTATTCTCCTAGCTTTAGTCAGAAAAGCCTCCTATAGCTTTGGGTTTTTTTTGTTTTTTTGTTTTTTTGTTTTGTTTTGTTTTTTTGCAAAACCTACTTTTAATATGGGCTTTTAAATGCTTTAACCTCCGTTCTAGCCCAAAACCCATCAAAGAGGTAGTGGAAAAGAAAGGTTATTAGGATACAGGGGAAGTGGACTTTTTTAGATAGGTGGGGGAGCACCCTCATAGAAGCAGGGGGAGGAAGCATGGAATACGGGGTTTCTGGAGGGAAAACCAGGAAAGGGGATAACATTTGAAATGTAAATAGGTAAAATATCTTAAAAAAAAAAATAAAGAAATTGTTCTTTGGAGCAAATCCAGTCTGCACTGTGAGAAAATCAGCAGTTCAGTTTACAGAAATCTTGATCCACTTGCACACGTTTCATGAATACACCAATAGTCCAGTTCAGTGTCTAGATAGCAAACATGAATCAGCAGTGGTAGCATGACCTAGCAGATACAGCCAGGTCTCCTCCAAATCAAGTCAGCAGGAGTGACCAGGATCAACTAGTATGCCAGAAGTTCTCTACTGTGGTTTTGCAATTGCAAAGATGCATTACAAAGCTAGCTATGCAAGCCTCCATCATAGTCCATTGAGTTCTATTTATGCTCCCTCTAAACATCAAGTGTCCTCCACAGGTCTTGCCTTACCATGTGTCTTGACTTAGCATGTGAGTCTGTCTTAAACTCCACATGAGTCTGTATCAGCTGACATCACACTGATGATTGACCAGAGTCCGAGGAAGTGGCAAGAAGCCACCAGAACACCATCCGTTTTTTTGTTCATTTCCTAATACGGAGTCATGATAAATGGACCTCAGCTACACAATGTAAGGTGAACCAATGTCATTAGCGAGAAATCCTTCATCAATCGTTCTTTCATGTGCTTGCTTTAGCAAAACATCCGTTCACCTACGTCCGCTTTGGGGAAACACTACTTCCCGTGTCTGTCCCAGCAAAACACCATACTACACAACTGACTTTCCAAAGAAACTCTAAGTTTTCACTTCATCTTCTCTTTCCAATAAATAGCAGTGCTCATGGGTGCATAAAATCCTGATGAAAAGTCAGTTTTGAGTGTTTAGCCATTGTAAGACACTTACACAAAAGCCTCAAACATGGATCCTTACAAAAGATGGGTAGGAGAGGAGAAAGAACATGGATAGAAAGGCTGTGAACATGACACAGTCACTGAAGTCAAGACATCACAGCAGCTGTGGGTGCCTACAATGTGTCTAGACAAGATGGGGCTGACCAACCATCAATCATGGTTACTGATGGACACTGGGAGAGGAGCCATCATTGCTTTCAGTTGCATACCCATTGAGAAACCCGTTAGGCTGTAGTAGAGAGCTGCAAACTCACAGAAGCACAATATATCCTGCTTAAACAATGACAGAGATATGAATGTAGGAGAGGGACACATTGGGCAGAGAAAGTAATAAAGGTGGGAGGAAGCCTAGAGAGGTGGGGTTACTGCCATCAGTACACACTTGAGGCATGTGCGAATTGAAGGAGCAAACTCAAGACTATTTTAAAGTCTAAGGTTACATCGATTTGACTGAGGACATGCATTCAGGCATAAGCACTATATTTCTGGGGGATAGCAGTTTGACCTTTAGGTGGTCATTTCAATGAAAATGAGTACAAATAATTGCTTATTCAAGATATTATTCAAGATAGTTTTTACTAAATCTTCACTGTGTTCTTTTTTTCATAAAGTCTTTTTCTATCGGTTTACTTATTTTTAAATGAAATTAATTACACACACACATACACACACACACAAAACACATGCATACACACATGCAAACAAATCTTTAAAATCCTCCCTTTCAGTTATCTTTTAGTACTGTACAAGAATCTCATACAATAAATATGAATAAAGAATCTCACCTAATAGGTTACATAACAGGAGAAACAGTAGACCTTTCTTCAGCTAGAAATTAGATGCACTTAACTTTATGTTGTGCTTTCAAATCAAATTGCATTATCATATAGATCAATGGGGAATAATTAGACTCAGGTATACACAGAGAAAAAATATTGTTTTTTGTCCACACTGCCAATGAATCAGCTTATGTTTGCTTTTGATTTCCTAAAATGTGTAATACTGTGTGGTCCTCATTTTGTTTTATGCCACACAAATTACTTAGCAATAAATGGAATCAAGAAATTTTATGACGGGCAGAATGTCAAGATTATAGTAAAGAAAAGAAGATTTGAAGGAGAAAGATTTAACAAAAGTTTTTTTGTTTTTGTTTTTTTTTTTTAACTTGGTGTGATACAATTCAACTGAATAAATTGAAGTACATTTAAATCAGTGTTGAACTACCAGTAGGAAATGGTTAAGGACACACCCACAGATGACACATTGACAACAACAGCAGCAGCAACAACAGGAAACTATTGTATACCTAGTACAGGAAATGATTTCCTATGTTATCTGAAGTGGGCTGCATAGAGCAGTGGCATGTCCTCATAGAGAGGGAAGGTGACTAAGCAGAAGAAAAGTCTCAGATGATGGCTGAAGATTTTTAATGACTAAAATATCCACAGTAATGTGGCAGCCCTTTACTTCCAGGAACTCTGGTCACTTACCTCCTCCTTTACTGTGACCACTTCTGTCATTCACATCAACTCTGTTTACAAACATCCTGAGAGTCATTTTCTGAATTTTACTGGATCTAACTGTCTGGGAGATCTATTAGAGAAAGATTATCAGCATAAACACCAAATAGCAACTCAACATCTACTGCTGGTTTTCAGGCCAAAACTAAGATGCAGTTCTTCCTATATCTATCCTTTCAAGTTTTCTCACCCTCAGCTAGCACCTGGACCAATATTGGTAGTTTGATAACACAGATCTTAACAAAAAGGCTCTTCATCTCCATACTCTTGCAGGGCCAAGTTTACTGCATTGTCTACTTTCAATTTAGATTGGAGACAGGAACACAAAAGGTACTCAAACAGGTAACCTTGTCCTTAAGCTCACTTCTCCAGCTCAGCAACTGCAGGGGGCAGGATGTGGAATGATGATTCAGTTAAGTTAAATTCATAATATGTTCATAGATGAAAACAAAATTCAGTCTGCAAGAAGTCTTACTCTTACTGAATTTTGGTTTACCTTGATAACAGCTGGGTATAAAAATTTTGATTAGATTTGTGTTTGCACACAAGTATGTGTGCATACATGCATGTGTATGTGTGTGTGTGAACCCTATACAAAAGTCAAACTGCTTTTGTAAGAAGAAAAATTACTGTTTAATATAATATAATCCTTACGTGTGACACATTAAGATAATCAACATTACATAAAAGCATTGCATTCACATGAAATAGTACTCTGTGGATAAGATTAAAGAACATGAATCTGTCATAGGCATATAGATTGAGGTGATAATGAATATTTAAGGAAAAATTATATTGTTTTGGTCATGATCCCATTTAAAGTATAATACAGACATAAAAATAGTGTAATATAATTTCTCCTAGGCTACATTTACTGAATTACTGAGTTGTTTATAGCATGTACTTTAATTACAGCCATATTCTTACAGAAATATGAAAATTGGTTGTCACAATAATCAGTAAAACAATTATAACAAATATCAAAGGACCAGTACTAAGAAGGTCATGGATGACTGTAAGTTTTCTTATTCTGCAGAAGTGAAATCAGCTTAAACTGGTATCTTTAGTTACCTTTCAAATCTCACTTTCTGCATATATGCACACATAATATAAATTTGTGTATATATATAATATATACACACATATATATATACATACACACACATTCATAAATTAATATCATTTCAGTCACTGTTTAAAGGGAGAAACAACTGGAGAAAAAACTTAGATGGTCCAGTTGGTATATATCATTTGTATGCTTTCTTTTGAACTCAGCCTGCCTCCCTTTTCTACACACTGTGCTACCAATACATCAGAATACATCAAATGCAACTCTATGTATGGCCAGAAATTATGCTCAGGAACTGCTGGTTGTCTTGTTTACCCCTGATGAAGGGTCAGTTGTTCCCTTTCAGCCACAACAGTTCCACTGTTCTGCTAGTGTTAGAAGAAACTTTGAAACAATAAAAAAGAGCAGATCTGAAAAACTAGTGGAGTTCAAATGAGTTAAGGTTCCAATTTTCACATTTTAAAGAGCAAACATCAAGGTTCAAGCCTTTCATTTTAAACACTATTACTCAGTGTGTCAAGTTGTTTGGCATTTTTAGGCTGTTATAGACTTTTTAGGCAGTAATTTTTCTGGGCCTCATCTGCTGCTGCTGTTAACTCTGCATTTGTGTGACTAGTTTCTGGTTTGTTTTGTTTTGTTTTGTTTTGTATCATGGAGCACAGACTCACTGAAGCATTTTTCTGGCTCATATGACTTGCTGTAAGTTACTGGTAGAACTACATCTAATTAAGTGAGGTTGTGACTCTTGTTCTCTCCTACCCTGACACCAACAGATTTCTGCCTCTTTATTGTACTTCTTTCCCCATACTTCAGGAGAGTTGTCCCAAAGTAGAATAACAATGTAACTTGAGGTTTAGTAGTAGGACATAGTCATATACTGAGCACTTTCCCCATCAGTCTGACTCCTTCTCAGGGAGCAGAGCCATTTTCTATTTAAGAATCTTCTAAAGGTTTCATTGATATTGTGCCTACTCTATGTTGTAGATAAATAGAAAAGGAAACTGTAATCTGATATTCTTCTAACTTTATGAGGAACACTGAAATATTATAATGTCATGTGTGTGTGTGTGCTGGTCTATATAATGGAGTAGATATGAACTATACCCAAGCTCTTGTGTTCAGTATTTGGTCCTCATTTGGTGGTGTTATTTTCTTAGGGGGGGCTGGCTGGAAGAAGTAGTAACCAACCAAGCATGAATTCTTAGGCATTGTATCTTGACCTGAGCCTCTTTCTTTGTTGCCCATCTTTTCTGTCGTCCATGACATGAAAGCACCCTTTTCTTCATGTTCCCATCAACAAGATTGTTGTGGGTCATCCTGGACTCAGAATCAACAGATCCAATGGTTCTAGGATGACATATATTAAACTTTCTGCTACAATCTTGTATGTCTTGGTTACTTTTTCATTCCTACGATTGGGAACCATGACAAAGTCACTTTCTAGAAAGTTTCTTTATAGCTTAAAATTTCACTTAGAGTCTTCGACCAATATGGTCAGGATTATGGGAGCAGAAAGGCAAGCACAGAGCTGGGCAGTAGCTAAAGGTTACATTTTGACACCAAGCATGAGAAGAGAGAGAGCTAACTGGGAATGTCATGGGATTTTGAGACCTCAGTGCTTGCTCTTAGTGAAAATTTCCTCCAAAAGGGCTACATCTCTTAATCCTTTCCAAAGAGTTCCACTAACTGGGGACTGGGTGTTCAAATATGAGCCTAAAGAGGCCGTTGTCATTTAAACCAGCACAGCTTCCTTCCTTGGGTGGTTTCTACCAAGTATATTGTCACAGTGATAAACAAAGTAAGCAATCTGGTCAGTGCAAATCCTCCTCTCAGACTTAGGAGATAGAATTTTTTTATCTGGTCTGCATAAGTTATTTTATCATGAGCTCATAAGCCTCTTGTTAATCAAGACTCTGAGTTTTGTTTCTTTACAAATGAAATATAAGCATAAAATAAGATGTTCTCTAATTCCGGCACTGAATTCACTGTCTCTATTTGTTACACACTGTTCATCTTCTCCATGAGCAATTTATTCATCAATTAAACACAGTTGTGGCTAAGGTAAAATAACCTCCCTTCAAGTCTCCATGTTTGCTCACTAAAAAAATGTCTAAGTAGGTGGTCTAGTGTAGGTTCTTGTGTAAACACTGAGCAAACTAAGAATATACTTTACAGTGGTTAGACATTTTTGCAAATTCAACAAAACCTGGAGTCATCACAGAGGAGGAAGCATCAATGGAGAAAATGCTTTTCTAAAATCAGCCATAGGTAAGCCCATGTAGTTATTTTCTTGAATCATGGCCCCCTCTACTACTGATGGTGCTACTCCTGGGTAGGTTTCTTGGTGTACATAAGAAAATCAACAGTAAAAGATATGAGGAGTAAGCCAGTAAGCTGCATTTCTCCATAGCCTGTGTTTCAGTTCCTGCCTGCAAATTCCTGTCTTGAATTCTTGTTGGAACTTTCCTCAGTGAATGAATGTCACCTGAGTGTTGTAAGCTTAAACAAATTCTTTCCTCCCCAAGGCACTTTGGTTTATAGTGGTTTGTTACAACAATGAAACCCTAAGTAATTCTATGATTATAAATGTACTGTTATAAAATTGAAAAAAGTCATGAAATGTTGAGGAGGAATATATTGCTAAATTCTATGAAACTCACTCAAATTTCATCGTCTTTTAATACATAAATGCTCAGTTTAATGTATATGCCTTCTAACTGTGTGCATCTATATGTACAATAAATTTAAGTTACAGGGCATTTTGTTTTTATTTATAATGTTCTAAGCATCCTTCTTTCTCTGATACAAGAGGGTTAAGAATTTTTCAGATTTTAAGTTCTAATTGCAAGTGTATTTTACAGTCTAAACACCTTTCATCACTTTTCCTCAGAGTAAGAAATTATTACTAAATATGGTGGTTGGCTCATGCAGTGTGAATGCCAGTGCTCTTAATACTGTACAACTCTTAAAATCACTGTCAGCTTTTGTATTTCCTGACCATGTCTGGATAGAAAAAAAAATAAATGCAGAATGGGGAATCTCATTAGAAAAGACAAACAAGGAATATTTTCCAGCAAAACTAGTAAGTCTTCAAAAATTGTTTCACTGTTTACTTGATCATCAATGTGTTTTCGTTTTTCTCCAGGTGTTGAAGATCCAGGTGTTCTCAAACATGGTACATAAATGCTCACTAACAACCATGACTTCAGTTCCCAGCCCCTTTTATGGGATTGGTAATAAGCTACCTATAAATTATGCATCAAGATCAAGTAAGTAAATATGTTGAGAAAGGTGGCAACATTTTCTTCACCTAAGCCCCCTTAAAGTTGTTTATAAAAGATGGAAATGGATGCATTTTATTTATAATCTCTCTTTTAAGTTTTGGTTTTATCCTACATTAATCCTTCTATAATGTAAAAGGTTAGACCCCATTGCATAGTAATTCTGAAGCTGCTAAATATTTCCTTTTTTTGTTGTTGTTACTATATATTTGTGTGTATGTATGTAGGTGCATATGTAAGTATAAGTACCCAAAGGGGTCAGATTAGGATACAAGATTCTCTATAGCTGGGGCTGGACTTACAGGCAGTTGTGAGCTGCCAGATGTTAGCATTACAAATTGAACTCAGATTTGTTGCAAGAGCAGCAAGCACTATGCCATTTGACCAGGCCAAAGATTTATTTTTATTTTTGAGTATGCATGTGAACCTGTATTATTTGTCATGTACTTGTGGGTTTCTCCAGAGGCGAGGAGATGTTATGGAACATCCTGGAACCAGTTATAGGCATCTGTGATTTGCCTGATATGAGTCCCGGGAATAGAACTAGATACCCTGAGTCAGATATCCAGCCCTTGATAATATAATATCATGCCAACATTGACTAGGATATCAATAATAGTTACAAAGACAACTAAGACTGACAGATTATCAAACATGTTTAACTGTCAGAGACTTAGCTGAATGATTACAAGGAAACCACTATTTCAAAAAACCAAAAATTTCTTAAGTCATAATAAAAGAATTAGAAAACAGGAGGCTCTAAATCTTCATCTAAATTTAAAACTCTAGATACAAAATTTCCGTGGTCTAATGGATATGGTCAGCTAGATGTTTTTTATATACTTTAAATTCATTAAGGCAAAATCCAAACACCTTATATGACCCTGTTTATGTTTCTCAGCGTCCAGAGTCATTTTTCTCCAATTTTTCGCTTTCTGTTAAGGACCCTTCACTGCCAAGTGTTCTTGAAAACTATCTTATATCAATCTCAATAATTTCCTTTTTTAAAACACTAATTCCACATTTAGTTGATAATGTCTAGTATCATTAATTACTTGAGATTAGTCTTAGATCTTGTTTCAAATTGAATTTTGTCAACTCCAAACTTATAAGTTAGTGGCCTGATATCACAATATCAGAATGTCACCTTATTTAGTGATGCTATCTTTGAGTGAGATTTCAATTTAAAATCATATTCTTACAGTAATCTCTAAACCAATATATGATGTGGTCTTTTAACTTTAATAGAGAATATGGTTGTGACACAGATACATACAAGAAGAGTATTCATCAAGCATGAAGGTAGAGATGATGAGATACATCTCTGAGCCATAAAACATGTAATATTGCCTGTAAACCATGACAATGTGGAATAAAAGCATAACACAGACTATCCCTCACAGCATTCAGATGGAAATAAAACTGCTAATATTTTGATCTTACATTTATAATTTCTATAATTTTAGGGAAATGTAGTTCTGTTATTGAGCTGCTATATTTGGATTTTGTTATATAGCAAACATAGGAAACTTGCACTGAAGGGGAAATTTCTGGTTTCAAAGTGATTATTTTGGGGGGGGGAACTGTCTTATGAGAGGATGTTTTGCTGAGGCAGATATGTGGGAGAATGAGAACAGACACATGGTGTTTTTCTGGATGAAGCCTGGAAAAGGGCAGGCAATGTTTTGCTAGAGTGGACTGTTGATAGAAAACGTGATATTTGAAAAGGGTTTAAATATAACCCAACAGATGGTGGATGGTGCTGTATAGCATTGATTCATCTTGTCACTCTTTGCTGTTCTCCATTGGGCATTGCTGACACTGGTCTTCACTGATGACACTGTATCGTTGGTTCACTTTGCCATCTTTGTGAATCATCTTTTTTTGTGACTTCCTAGAAAGAAATGCACAAAGGACTTCTTTGATATTCTGGCAGCTTCTTGCTGCTTTGATTGGCAGAGCCTTGTGGATTTTTCTGGATTTTGAATAGTGATTGTGAGTGGATCGAGCTAATGCTGATGATTCATATGAACTGAACTGCTGATATCCTGACAATGAAGATTAGAATCACCCCAAAGAACTATTTCTAAACAGGTCCACATTGCCCTTTGCCCTATTAACCTTTCCTTTCCACAACCTCGGGTAGATGGTAGGCTAGAAGGGAGGTCAAGGCTTTTTAAAAACACGTATTAAAGTAGCATTTGACAACATCTAAGCCTACACGCCTACTTGTTCTCTGCTATCTAGTTTGGCATTAAATTTATAAGTAAAAAGTTTGATTCATTATAATGTATTTTTTTGACCAAATAGGATTTATATTCTCAACACCTGTCTTCACTAGATTTTATCTTTCTCCAGATCCATTTATCCCTATCTGGAAAATACATAGTCAACTCTATCTCTATTTATAATAGAAGTTTCATTTGCCTTAACTTTCCTGAGTAAATTCAGTTGGGATCAAGACATAATAAGGAGATGAACAACATCTTTATTTTGAAAAATCTAGGTGATTTGTGCATATCACTTGTGGTATTTGACATAATATATTATTACAGTATTTGACATAATAAAATGAAAAAGTAAAATGTATCTCCTGTGAAGCAAATTCTTATTACATTGGTGATATGAATGAGTTAAAAATGGCATACAGCACTGAAGAATGAGCATGTTTACTCCATCACATAAAAATGTCTAGATATCTAAAAATTGTAGAACACGTTGTTGTTTGAAGAGTTATTATGTTGTAATTTCATGCATTGTGCAAACATTCTAATATAGACGGTGGGTGACTTCTATTCCTACACATAAAATAGTCTATATGGCAATAGAGGATGAGATTCCTGTGGCTCACTGACGAGAAGTCAAATTTCCTAAACAGCTGTGAACTCATTCTATTTATTTGGCTCATAGAGGTTGTTGAACACTCATAAAAATGCTTAGGATGCATGAATAAATAGGAAGTTCATTAAATTTTGAACTCATAAATTTAAATGTGAGCTAAAAGAAAAATCAAAATTAAAATGTTCAGTGAGAATACTAGTAGTGGAAATATATGCAAAAATCAGTGAGCAATGTGTATAGATTAGGGTTAAGAAAATGGAAGATTGTTCATGCATGTACATGTGCATATATATATATTATATATAATATAATTATATATACACTTATAGGGTTTTATAAAAATTATGACAAACATGCTTTTCTTACAAATTAGTAAAAATATATTAACAATTATTATACACTTATATATGTAGCTATATATTTAAATTATTGTATATATTGTAGAAAACATGCATTTGTACATGTAGATATGTAGTGACCACATAAGGAGGGAATGAGCTATTGAAAATAATTCTAGAATTCATTTTATGTTGGCTCATAATAATATGTTTTTGGTCAAATGACTAAATTTTCATTTACATTATATTAAATTCATTTGAAATTCTCATATACGTGAGACAAATATAGTTGTAGAGTATCAATATTATCCAACTACTAAAATGAAAGGAAACAACTGTAAATAAAGATGTATAGAGCTATGGAAAAGATTAAATATTGCACATGATTTATTTGGTGTGGGTTTTGGTATCTATTAAGCATACCTGTTTTCATTTCAAAACACATTGTCTCTTCTTTAACCACAAAGTTGAATTCCAAAAAAACATATGTTATTTCCAAGGTCTTCAGTGTCCCCTAAAACTGATTAAGTTATATTTGAAAAGAAAGAAAGAAACAAGCAAACAAAGAGATATTAACAAATATACAAAACATAAATGAGAACAAATGACTGAGAAAAGCTGATTCATTTTCATTATAAAAAACATTCCCTTTTATATCAGGCCTAGAGTTTGAATATGTAGAGAATCATGCTTCTTATATAATGCAAATAAAGTCCATTACATATTAAAATGCAAGTTCTTTGTCCTGTTCCTTCTTTCCATAACTTGCTATCTGAATTAAAGTTCCAGGATTCAACTTCAATCATGAAGTAGAGCCAAGTAGGGAACTGAATGAGTTACCATTGATGCTGATTAGTAATACCAGTGATTCACCTCTTCTGCATATTATAGCATAAAACATATTACAGGAATACTATAAAAATCCAACAGAACAAGCAATTAAAGAAAGGTCTAACCATACCTTAAATGAGATACCTAATAAACAGGAAGGAGGAATAAGAACTTCAGAAATGGACTGAATAATGCTTTACTAACTTTAAATTTTTTCAATGCCTATGAAGCAGGGACACTAGCTTCTGAAAGACACTGGATTATACAAAAAAACTTACTTAATTAGATCAACATCAGAATGGAAGTCAAAGAAATGTTTTATTTAGAGGAAGAGGTTTTGTCTGTATTTTCACAGGTGGTGAAAAACTATGGGCTCCATCCAAATTGATTAAGATCCAATTCCAGTAAGAGAAGCTTCCACATGAAAAGCACTACTCAAGGAAGAAGAGACATGGAAAGACATCAATGTAGATGACACAGAAAGCTGACCACACAAATGGGGATGGCTCACCGAAGTAGCTGAAAAAGAACAGATCATTCATCAGACTGGTAGACCAGAAAATCTTGATGTTGAAATGATCATTTGCTGAAGAACAAATTATCAGGACTGAAGTTATGAGGAATTATTCCATCAGTGGATCTTCATAAGGACAATTGAACTGTTAAGTTTGTCGAATTGATAATTGTTTCCATTGTAATAGCTAAAATGTATACAATTTTTAGTTCAAACAGAAATGGGGGAATATACATAAATTTTAAGCAAGCAACATGGCTACTTTGGCAACAGAACACATCCAAAAATCTAGGTCTGTGTGATCAGGCTGGAATGAGATTCTGCCTTATTACACACCTTTAACCCCTCTGGCTGGCATACAGAGACTCCCTTAGTACAACCTTTTATCCCAAATGATGACATCTAATTGAGGGACAGAGTGAACATGCAGAGAAAGAGTTGGCAAAATAAGTCAGAGATAGGATCAGCCCAACTCACATGAGAACAAACAGGTAGGAGAGATTCCATAAGAGTAGTGCAGGGAGGAAGGGGAGTTCAGTTGAATGAAGTTGAGTTCAGTTGAGTTCATGTAGGTCATTCAGTTCCTCTCTGTGTATGTAGTTCAGAGGCAGTCTTTCCTAGCAGAGCAATTCAATCAGAAGCAGAGAGAAGCCCTTCTGGATCAGTCAGCTTACAGAGGAATTTGGTCAGAACAGCTGATTTAAACCAGCTAGCCATAGTTCAGAAAGAGCTAGAAAGATCAAGTTTATTCAGCAGCAAGTTTTGGTGATTGGAAAAATCTAGGAGTAGGTTACCAGACAGAAGCAGGAAGCTGAAGCCTTCAAAGTCTGGGCTTGCAGAAGATTAGATTGTACAGAGACAAGAAGCTTCCAGATCTGGGCCTAGGGATACTTAGATAGAAATGCTCTGGGCTCAGCCCAAGCCACATGTTCATAAAGCTTGGTTATGGCTCTCATCTCATCCCTTCCTCTGAGGAAATAAAACCATTTAAAGCCATCATTAAACAACATGCTTTACTTGGGAGGTCAATTACATAAAAATGGTAGAATGTTTTTAGAAAAAGGAGTATTATGTAACACAAAAACTGAAAATAACTCTCCAGTTTTCTTCTATGGAAGGCCCAAGACTTTGTCTCAACTTCTGACTTATCAAATTGATTCATGCTTTCATTGTTCTTTCCCTAAAACTTTAAGCAGAAAACCTTTACCCTCAGTTTGGTTCGAGCCAATATTCTGAGTGGAAGTGATGTCTGCTGTACTATAGTTTAGACCAATGGTGGTTGAAGAGTAGAGTTGTAGAGTTTCTTTTCTTCTTCTTCTTCTTCTTCTTCTTCTTCTTCCTTCTTCCTTCTTCCTTCTTCCTTCTTCCTTCTTCCTTCTTCCTTC